>AYEL01069534.1:0-26648 GCA_000484575.1 Olivierus martensii
GCAGGTAGACCAAGATCGACAACAGCCGAAGAAGAAGAAAGTCTGAGAAAAGCTAGCAAAAACAGTCCCTTTAAATCGGACAGAGTGATGAAAACAGAAATTGCACTACCTGTCTCGATAGACACTATTAATGAAGGTATGTAGTGTTCTAAATATAATTGTAAATAGATAAGTTTAATTTGCGAATTAAGTTATTAATAAAATATTGATTGATATGACTCGAAGGTCGCGCTGGCAGGGCGGAAGTGGGATCTTTCGACAAGTCTTGCAGAGATTTTGATTGTTGCAAAATAGATTATAGATGATAGATTTAATAAAACAAATTACAGATTTTACAAATATGTAATCGATCTTATAAAATGTTACGTTTTCGGCAAGATTGTCGAAGAGCCAGGGTGGAAGAGGGATCTTCTTCCCCTTGGTTTTCGAAAATTTCTGATACATATCAGAAAGTAGGAAGTGCATATTTATAATTTGCACTTCCTAAAACATCAGTTCTAATCCGTCTGCAGTAATGTCTTATCCAATTGTAAAGATTGACGAAAGGAGCACGTGTTTTTTGATAATTTAAATAAAACGTTTCTCTTTTACAGTTTAAATGTGTTACTTTTCATGAGCGAATCATTTTAGTAGTATCATTCCGTCGTAGCCAATCACGACATTGCAACAATTTTCTGCTAGCAAATCATTGATTGCTGTATTCTTTACCATCTGCCAATAAATTCAAAGTTTCAAGTGGTATTTATCATGGAAGACCAATGAGCGATGAGGGGATACGATAATGATATTGTTTCGCAACCACTTACGTTTAAAAGCACAGGTTAGGCATGCGAATGAATTCAGGCAGTGAAATTCCTCATAATGATTGTCTTTGTTCCTGTATAGGATTTTTCTATGAAAAACGCAATGGTACAAGTTAACTATTCTAAATTACATAACGCCCATCCAATAGGGTATTTAAAAACATTTAATTGCCTCGATAGATTAGATCCTTCACTAAATATGTCAGACCAAGTTTTAAGCTATTCGAAAACACAGGGAGGGATATATTTTCGCGTTGAAGCTATTCAAAAATTCTCGCATGAAAGTTTTGTTCTAAATATATTAATTTGGATGATGTTGAAACATAAAAAAATTACATGAAAACTCATAGCTATTGTGATGTAATGTCTGCCAACACTTTTCATTGTGAATAAAAGATATCGGTTTCATAAAGCATTATGTTCATCATAACGATATTTAGAATTTACTACCGTGTATTTTTACAAAAAGTTTGTAATAGCTTAACATAAACAAATTTTTGCATTAAACAACTAAAAGAGGAGTTGTGACGAAATGTTATGGCGAGGGAGAAAAATGTGACAAAGCGCTACTAGGGAAGAGCGGGGGGAAATTGTCATATTCGAGATTAATTCATATAAGTTTATACATAATCTGTTTACTGATTATAGATGCTTTTTCATGATCATTGAATAATAATTTCGTTTAATTTCGGAAAAGCGTCCAATAGTGTCCTATTTATTCAGGATTATACAGTGTATTATTTATTAGTTTGTTATCATAATATAGTATATAGTGTAATATACTATACCATATTATAGTAACCGTGCAAATAAGACGAATTAAGAAACCCATATTTCAAGTAAAAATAAGTGAATAGGTTTTGGATACACATTACTTCTAATATCAATATATTAATGAGCCTTAAACGTTGATATCTATTACCTGTAGATAGTTTTATCAAAGAATTTTTTGCATATTTAAATTAAAATATTTTTATCGTTACAGATTTGTGGGGATGGATGACTGTCGTTGGACCAAGTGAGCTAGTCCGAATTGATGGGAACCTCACTGCTATCCAATATATCTATATTTTGGAAAATTCTCTCGTGCCTGCACTTCAGTGTTGTTTGGAAACGAGGTGGTGTGTTTTGTGCATACAGATCTCAAATTCATACGGCAGACATAACAAAGAATTGGCTAGCACATTAACAATATTGTAAAGATAATCGATTGGCCAGCTACAGCGGTGATCTTAATCCAATTGAAAATTTGTGGGCGGATTTAACCACACCTAGGTTAACAGGAAGCGCACCGGACGAATTATGAGAAGAAATTTGTTTGAAATGGGAACATTTCCGGCAAACCAACAAATGTCAAATTTTGATGGAAAGCTTGCCGAAAAGAATGGCTCAGGTTATTGAAAATAGAGGTTTTTGAACAAAGTATTGAAGTTAACAACAATTTTTATTATTGTTGTCATATTTTTATCACTGTTTAACTATATGCTATATTTTATACTTCTTGTTATATTTTACCAGTTGCAATTAATCCTCAAAAAGTCTTGAGGAATATTTATTTTGTTGTGTAAAATAAAATATCTGGTATATACATCAACTGTAAGCATTGAAGTAATTTGGATTTTGCATTCTTACACAATTATTTGTGCGATGCATATATAAATAATATTTCCGTTATCTTTGATTTATAATTCCAATTAACAGTTAAATTAGAGATTATTTAAAATTACTTTAAGAATGGAATGTAAAGTTTGGAAAGTAATTAAGAAATTATTGAAGTTTATGGGAAAATTAATGTATAAAAAGGTTTAATAATTTAAAATAGATTTAAATAAAATGTTTTGAAAAGAAACGAGAGAATTGTAAAAAGAGAAGTCTTTTATTATTATATAGATTACTGAGGAATATTTGAATTGTTACTTGAAATTCTTTTATAGAAAATAAAAATTAGTTAAAAATTGGCTGCATTGTTGTGTGAAAACTGTGAATTTGTTCGAATTAAATCAAAACTTAAAAAGATTATAATAGGCTAGGACTTAAAAGAGAATACGACAATATTTCTATTTTATATGGTAATATAGTTGGTAATGCACTTTGATTTTCGTAGAAATCACATGACAATTTACTATAAAGTGTAGACATTTCAGTCTGTAGAAAAATTCTGTTCAAGTGTCCTTTACACGTTGTATATTTAAAATTTAAACAAAATTGAAAATACGATAAAGAACAAAAAAAAATATATTTTTCCACATCGGATTCGAACTCGGGCAGTCGGAGCGGTAGACAGAGGCTTTAACAATACTGCTATCAGCCGCTATCGGTTATTTGTTAATTTAGGCTTCAAGTTAATGATGCTCCTGTGAGCCGCTATCGCTTATTCTTGTCAGCAGAAAGCACGTGACGAGCACATCTCACGCATATACCTGTCTCCCTATTTTCATTCAGAAGGGACAGGTCTATTCTGATCTACCTTGATTCTCGGTACAAGTACCTGATTATGTAAGATCAACATCCGGTAAGCTCAGCTCCTACGAAGCAGGTGAAAACCTTTCTGCATTAGACTGTACATGAAGGGAAAAACAAGGCAACAAAGTAGGTAAACATGTCAATGAAACGATTAACTTGATTACCAAAACTGGTACAAAGACTATATGGTTCTTTTAAGCCGAATTGATGAATTTATGATTCTTCTTCCTGTTTATATGGAGGGTATAGCCCACCTGCCTTGTCCTCCGAACTGTATTCCATCTATCTGGTCCACGTGATCCAACTCCTTTGATCTGGTTCAAAATCCGGACAAATATATACTGCATTTGGCGACGGTCACTTTTTAGAAATCATCACACACTCACACTCTCCCTAATTGAATGCTTATCTCCCTAATTGAAAGTGCTGAGCCAAAAAATGTAAACTTTTTTATGACTGATGTCTCATTATCCGAAATGTAAAGACCCAAAATTGGATAATACAATAAGACCGCGTTTAACTTGGATACGTTCCAAGGAAACCAAGCGTTAAATGAGGTCATCTTAACACGTAAATAATAGGAATAGGTGAAACAGGACAGTGATTAAAAAATATACGTACCATTTTTTTATTTTATTTTGTATTATTATTATTGTATTATATTAATTATAGACATTTTTTATTGCTAATATAGATTTGTATTCATAAATCATTCATGAAAATCAAAAATATTCCAGTAAATAATTTATGTTTGTGATGAGGAATATTCTTCCTCATTTGACACTTTTTGTTTTCTCGTTGAGAAGTCATCTAACGTCGTTTGCCTTTTCCTCTTTCGTTCAGCAAGCAATTGTCACTAACAAGATATCGCATCCATGACACGTCTTCTTGCCTTTGAACTTTTATCAAAATTTGATCATTTTGTATAAACTGATTCATAATTTCCGTAATAGTGGCTAAACTTGTTTTGAGAAAATCCGTTGCGAGTTCTGCAGCAGACTTTCGTATACACTGCCTGCATTGATATCAAACTCACTGCGAGATAGCATAGGAGTATCAAAGCAATAAATTCGTGCGATTTGAGATTTCTGTGATAAGGATTTGAAAAACCGCGCAAAATGAATCAATATATATATATATATATATAGAATTCGGGAAAAACCGCGTCATATCTAAACAGCTTTAAACGGAGCAGCGTTAAGCGGGGTTACTGTAGTTTTCTCTTTAAACATAATTTTCAGAGATACTTTGACATTTTTAACAAATTTATATAGGCCTATATATATATATACATTTCTACGTAGTCAGCATATGGAAATCCAGTTTATACTGTTCGTGTTATATAATAGTTTATGTTGTTTTCTGTTCGTCTATGTTTCTAGGAAAACATTATCTTTATAAAAATAAATTCAAATTATTTAATGAATGTTAACGATGTTTTCTTTTATATTTTATATACTATGATAATGCTGCAAGTCTAATCATTTTATATGCCGATATAAAATTTTTGCGATTAGAATTGTAAATCTTGAAAATTTTATATCATATTATACAAATATTGTTTTAATGATTACAAATGATTTATATTTATATAGTTTTAACGAATATTATATTCATATAATTTTGTCTACATAATATTTTCAAACAGTAAGATTGTATTAAAAATTGATGAGAATATTCGTGACAGTCAAACATGAAAAACCTCGAACACAACTCTGAATGACGTATGATTGTTTCAAGGATAGATTATCAAACACATATATCATTGATTATAGTCACGAAAAGCAGTCTGAGAAAACTGCTTCTATTTATATCATATTGATTTTTTATTAATAGAAATACACATTCTAATTTTTAAAAATGTAAAAAAGAAGTTAACTGTAGATTATCGATGCTGGAATTGTTGGATGGTATTACAGAGAAATACACTTTTTATGATACTTCATTCCTTGCATGTAAACACTATTTAAGAAATCAATTTCATAATTTTAAATTAAATTGTATGAATTAATTACCCATATCCAAGACTGTGTCTTAAGAATCTGACCATTTTCTCTATATGGAAATTTTAAAAGCAAGTTTTTTTATAGACTGTAATGTTTGCTTCACCTTTCTAACTTCTCCTCGTAATTTTTTAATGTTGTAACATTATATTGATATATAATCTTTAAATGCATAATTTTTTAATTATATATATTATAATTGCAAAAAATTATAAAATATATTATCTCTAGCACAGCGGTTCTCAAGGAAAATTTTTATATGGTACCAATGCAACCACGAGAAGTTGCTATTGGTCGCACCGTTTTCAAAATTTATGATAAAGTCTCAAGATGGCAACATAGTAAAACATTCGATCCATTTGAAGAACTGTGTTCAATTACTGGTCTCACATATCTACATTTTCCAGGAAGGGACCAAGATCAGCTCATTAAATCCCATTTTTTAAACCTTTCAGTTGGCCAGTCATTGGTGAACTCTAAGCAGTCATAAAATTCTTTGAGTAAACTCCATACTATGTGAGATCCATTGCGAGACTTACTAACATGAGTAAACTAACTAAATCTAACTTTAATGTGACTAAAATTGATACATTTTTATAGTAAGTGAAAATAAGAATTTTTTTTTTATCCATTCATTCAATTGTTATTTGAAAAAAAAATTGTTTTTTAAACTAATTAAATATGATATAATGATTTGGTTTAATAAAAGTACGATCATTTTACTATAATCATAATTTATAAATGGCTTTTGTTTATTTATTCTATCAATAAATACAGTCGAATGCGATTATTAAGGAATCGGCTGTAAGGGAAATTCGGATATAAGGGACAAACGCGTCCGGTCCCGGCGAAAAACCTATGTTTTGTATGTATTTTTCGTGAGATATAGTGGATTCGGAAATAATGGAAAATTCGGCTATAAGGGAAATGATTTTTCATTTTGCTGTTTCCCTTGTGATGACCTACTTTTCATCCTGCTTTACCTCGGCCGGCCATCAGTGTAATTTATTTAAAAATAACAAAAACATCATAAAAAGCCAGTTTGTTGTTTTTTTTCTCTGTATTCCCTACCGTAAATCACTATCAATTCTTATATAGAAATCGTTAAAAAGTCCGCTCCTCGGATTTCTGCGATAGCCAAAATTTTTTGTCATTATTAATAATTTAAAAATTAATGAATACAAATTAAATTAAAAATTGTATTTTCCTCTAAAAGACAAAATCCCAGGTGGCACTGTATCCTAAAAATTGCGTCACCTAATAATTTGTTATATAAGTTCATGCTCCATATATAAGTTCGTAGAAGTTTTAGAGTTATACTCCAAGTTTATGAATTAAATGACAAGATTTCCGCTCAGTTATATGAACGGGTAATATCTAGTATTAATTATTTCCCATTTTATGTATACCGCAGAACAAGATTCATAACTGGTAATCGAAACATTACACAACTCAAATAACCGATATTCGGTTAAAACTGAAATAACAAATCCTAGTTGAAAACTCTTCAATGTTTACTTTGCCCACCGACGACGCACCTATTTGTTGCGCATTGGGATATTAGGGACATCGCTTATAAAGGACAAAAAAACTAGATCACTTCGATTCTCTTATAACCGACTTCGACTATAGTTTTCTGGGACCAGAGTGGTCAAACAACGTAATTGCCTTCAGTAAAATATATGGAATGGCGCAAATATATACAAAATAAATATTTATGTATTATTAGAGGTACTGTACATTTTTTTCTTCCAATTGCCGAAATTTTAGCTCTGCTATATAGGATAGTCTAGTATAAAGACAATAAATAAGAATTTAATGCAGTTGTATTCCGCATTTCCTTAAAACTCTGTTATCACTTTTTGTGGCCGCACTGAAATTGCCTGGTGTCCACACTTGAGAACCTGTAGTATAAAAATCGTAAAAATTCTTCTTCGTGTATTGTTTGACATGCGCCACTTTTTGCATAATGGAGTGAAATTTAGAAAATGCTGGAAAAATTTTTCCATTCCTGATTTTTTCCTTTCAGAAATGGAATATAGAGTATATAAATTACGTTTGTCTATACATCAGTCCGTCCGTCCACAATAACTCGAAAAATATTACTCTATTTGAATAAAATTTGCATATAGTATTAAGATCCGCTAGAGAACCAAGATAGTTGAAAATGATCGGTGTTGAATTGTATTTGTCTGACAAAAAAACATCTCATGTAAATAATATCGGATTTGAATGAAATTCGTAGATATTGTTGGAACTACTACAGAATAAAGGTACTGAAAATTCAAAATTTATTAGTTTGATAATTTTGAATTTTCAGAAAGGTTTAAAATCAAGCAATGGAAAGAATCACATTTTCGATTCATTTATCTTAAGATATTGATTTATAAGTTTAAAATTAATATTTGATTATTTACAAAGAATGGAATTATTTATAACTGAAATTATTTATACGTTAAAAAAGTTAAAATACTATCTTTTAATGCTAGTCGAAAAGAAAATTAAAGATCTTTGAGACTTTAATTAATTAAAATGACGTGTTTGAAAACCATTCTAATTGGTCAACAATGAACTGAAACATTATAATGAAACAATTCTGTATTCATTGCTGATCGATTAGATAGAGAAAATCGTATTAGATTTATCGTGATTCGAACAGAAAAAACCAAAAGGAAAACCTTATTTTCAACTAAAGTTCGATCTGAACATTTTAAGATGTTGCATAAGTCCAGGTAGATTATCTCTTATTATATTTAAAAACTTATCTCTTTATTATGATTAAAAGGTAGAGATCTCGTTAGGAAAATAAGATTTGCATTTTAAATTAAGAAAACTTTTTTATTTAATTAATTTTCTGAATATAAATATTTTATAGTTATACATAGGTTAACTTTTATAGTTTAAACTGCATAAATATCATCAGAATAATCATGGTTTCTTCTTGAAAGAAGTAACTTTCTTATATTTAAGATATGCTTTCAGATTCGAAAGATTTTTTAATTATCAGTGTATTACTATCAGAAACTAATGTTCCAAAATAAATGAACTAATTTTTGTTTAGAATAAGTATTTAAATAAAATATCGAATCGATTAAATTTAATAATAGTCGGCAGATGGCGCGATGTAACAAAATTTTGATAAGTTAATTTAACTTCTGTTTTATAATGTCTCATTAAAGTTCCTGTTAGCTTTAACCACTAGTTATTTTACAATTTTTAGAGAAACGCTAATTGGCAGTTACTGATATTAAATCACTAATTAGCATTTATCTAACAATTTTAAAACAGATAACTAGTGGTTAAAGCTAACAGGAACTTTAACGAGACATTGTAAAACCGGCCCTTAAATAACTACTTTTAATATTTCGTAAAAATTATAATTTATTTTCTGATATCCATGTGAGAAAATAATGACAAAAGATGGAGAAATAAGCATACAATTCAGGATTATTGATTAACAAAAATTATATTATAGGAACATAAAATAATATTAAAATATGTAATTTAAATAGTAATATAATAATATATAATAATATAGAAACATTTAAACAAAACTGAAAATTCCAAAATACTGTATATGTTGTACGAGATACAACTTATAAATAATACCTCAGCAATAACAGATATTTTAAAATACACTATTAGTTAAATTAATCCAAATTAACCAAAATTGAGTTTTCCTAAAATAATTCGAAGTGTTAATTGGGCTATTCAATATTTTTATGATAAACATTTAGAAAATACAGTATTGAATAATATACGTAGCTACAGAGAAAATTTTATAAGGTAACTAATGAGTCGGCCGGATTGGCCGCGTGGAAACGCTTCGGCTTTTCACTCTGGAGGACCCAGGTTCGAGTCTCGGGTCCCACCCCTTGCAGCGCCCGCTCTAGCATTTATGACGCCCCGGATAAAAAGAGAAATTGCCGCCCCTTCACATATAATTTTCAAAAGCGTATAAGGCGAAGTGGGGTAAGGGGAATAGTTGAGAGAAGTGCATTATCGGGGTTTTTAAGCGAAATTTTGCTATTTGATATTGTAGTAATCTACTACAAGTTAATATCCATCTATATGCTATTTGATATTGTAGTATTCTACTACAAGTTAATATCGATCTATTACGTAGATAACACAGGATGAATGATCCGATTCCAGTATATACATCAACCTTTACAAAAGCGTCGCGTCCGAACAGCACACACAACTTTGATAGTATCTTAAAAGTCCAATAATTCTTAAGATAACTTCACATTAGAAGCTATTTTTTGGTAAATACGAAGACTATTGACTAAGGTTTACATTATGTAAACAATATTTTTTGGCATTTCAAAATTTATTGAGAAAAATTCTGGTAAGCTCTCGCCCCATAAATATTGTGACCTGGGGCCAGTGCGGATCGGCTCCTTAGTATAATCGCGTATTAAGCTGCTCTAGCCTCATAATACGTTCAATTTTATTTTTTCGTGTTCTACAATTTAATCTGTTTATTAACTTCTTTTTCTTGCATTTATTTTTTCATATTCTTGCATATATGGTTAGCAGCTACGTCAGAAAAATTATTCAAAAGATTATTCAAAAGAAATTAACGAAATGTGAACGTTGTCGAGATGATGATTGATAAATGCAAAGATATCAATTAAAATTTTCATATAAACCATTTTTAATCCATAAAAATCATTTTGTCATATTTCACTATACCATCCCTCACATTTCAGATGAAAGCATTTTGTCATATTAAATAACAAAATGTGTGCTTCGTTACTTTGAAAAAAAGTGATATAAAGTAAATAATGTGAGATGAGATATAGTGAAATAAAACAAAAATATAAAATGATGTAAGTACATAAGTTGTTATTAAACAATTTGTGTATTTACATCACTTTATATTTTTGTTTTATTTTACTATATACGCTCTCACATTTCAGAGTTCAATCCTTATTTTTTAACAGAGGATAACTCTAAAACGAAACAACCAATCTTAATGCAGTAAAAAGCATTTATAGGAGATTTGTTCATAATTCTGCTCTTGTCAATTAAGCTTTTTTAACTCGCGCGTACACTCTTATCCCGTTTCGGGTTAAGTGCAGAGTAGCTGACATTTTGTACGATCTGGTAGCGAATTTAAAATTTTCGAGGATGAATTAAACGGTAATAGCTGCGCAATGCGATTGTTAACGACCCGTTAAATATTTATACGATAGATTAAAATACTTGCATTTAAAGTCCATAATTTTGCAAAAACCGCTCCGCACTTACCCATTCTGCTTTATCTTTTAAATAAAATCAATTGGTTATCATCACTGATATATTAGCGAAAATAATGCAATTGTGTAACAAAATCGCCCTTTTATAATTAGAGGTAATAATACAAGTCGATGCGTAATATTTCTACCCATTCCTGTTTCAAACAAGTTCACGCAGCGCCCTGCGTGCTGTTCTGTGTTGCGCGACTTACGGTTAGATACCTAGCCTTTTTTTGTTATTTAATTAAACAGGCTGCTCTTTTATGGTTGTTTTCTTCAGAATTAAGGATGGCCAATATTTTTTAGCTTTTAGGCAAAAACAGTAATTACGAAATGTAAATTTGCTGGTAATTTCAGCCAAAGACAAAATTGACAAATATAAATTTCGTTTAATTAAATATTTAACTATAAATAATTTGTCACCTTCACAACCAAAATTCCGCCCTTTAAATTTGCCGCCCCGGACAAATGTCGGGATTGCCGGTCCCTAGAGCGGGCCCTGCCCCTTGAAAATATTTATCATGGGGTCCGGGCCCGGCCCGTCGATCCTCGTCCTCCACAATCGGGCTGACCTCTCCGCAGGTGTGGGCAACCTGTGGAAGAGCTTGTTTCGCCCCGCCACATACTATTCTATCAGAATGGAGTGGCGTCATCTGTTTACCAAAAAAAAAATAACTAATTAATGACACAGTTTAAAAATTATTCTCTTTCTATCTAACCTCACTATCTTGGAAGTGAGTAAATGACGTCTAGTTATATTGCTAACTGTAATAGTGTTGTTTTAACAGTTTTGGATACAAATATGTTTGAAATTATAACAAATAGAATCAATGCATTGAATAATTTTTAAATCAGAGAAGTCCTTTCTGCGGTAGTTCAATGAAGGTTGACAACGAGATAATTTAAGGCAGAGATAATGCACAATATGACAGCACTACTAATCTCAATGTTCGGAAGAAAACCGTTTTCAAATCGGAGAACAAAAAGAAAATAAGATTTACGATGTAAGTAGTAGTAGTAGAAAAGGGAGGAGCCTATCCATCCCAAGCACCGCGACCAACAATGGTCTATTGTGCACCCCCAATCTAATCATCTCAGAAGACCTGATTTTAAAACAAAAGACAGTATTATCCTCAATGGGACAGTAGCAAGATCCTCCGGAACAAGAAAATACATCACCAAGAGATCACGCCTAAGTCATGAAAGGGCCACACATTCACACAAAATGTGAAGAGGAGTTTCCTCCTCATCTCATCTCATCTACACATCTGACATCTTCTACACATCGGACTATCAGCAAGCCCAATCAAGTGAAGATGTCTCCTAAGATGACAGGGGACTATTAGCAAGCCCAATCAAGTGAAGATGTCTCCTAAGACTACACATGGGGCTATCAGCAAGCCCAATCAAGTGAAGATGTCTTCCAAATACACATTGGACTATCAACAAGCCCAATCAAGTGAAGATGTCTCCTAAACACAAAATGTGAAGAGGAGTTTCCTTCTCATACTGACATCTTCTACGTAGGGCTTTCAGCAAGCCCAATCAAGTGAAGATGTCTTCTAAGATGACAGTGCTATCAACAAGCCCAATCAAGTGAAGATGTCTTCTAAGATGATAGTGCCCTGTAACCTGTAACAATCTTAATTTCTTGTTTATTCAGAGAAAGCTACTCTTTAGTTCGCTGAACACAGCAACCCAAAATGAGAGCCTTCGCCTGCCTAAGACCAGAGATAGATCTCCAGAAAGCGTGATGCTGGGCCGCCAGCCAGTCCTTGACAACCCGCGGCCGTCAGCCAGTCCCTGATAACCGCCCAAAGACATCCGAACCAATGCCCAGGATAGGCTCAGGTTAAAAAAGAGGCGAGAAGCCCCTTCCCTGGCAAGCTTATCAGCAACCTCGTTACCCACGAGAAGCCCCTTCCTTGGCAATCCTATCAGCAACCTCATTGTCCCCAATCCCATTGTGCCCTGGCACCCAAACAAGCTGTACCCTATTCTTGGTGGCCAGTTCTTCAATGAGAAGATGGCATTCCCAAACAAGTTTTGAAACAAATCGGGAATGCTTTTTCCATACTAGTTTAGAAACAAATCGGGAATTATCAAGTGCTTTAAGAGCGTTTAGAGACAAAACGGGAATTATCAAGTGCTTTAAGAGCAGCCTGAAATATGTACCAGCATAATCCCTATCAAGATTAATACTAACACATGCAGAAATAGAATATTGGTAAGCATATTTTTATCCTATCTGACACATACAGAAATAGCAAAAATTTCTGCCTGAAAGACAGTGGCAAACCGCTCAAAGCCAATAAAACATCCGCGTCCCTTCGCAGTACACCCCCGCCCCAACACCAGTAATGGTTTTAGAACTATCTGTAAACCAAACCAAATCACTCTTGATACTGCGCCCAAATCCCCCTCTCCAGCTCTCCAAATTGGGGAAAACAACAGTGAAAGGCCGGAAGAAGTTAAATTTAGGTACCATTCAATTTTTAACCATCCCAAGAATGTTACAGTGTATCCTCATGTCGTATTCTGAGACTAGTCAAAGCTGTTCCCCTGCTCCACCTACTAGGGTAATACAGGGTACTAAATGTCTGCAAGAATAATCTCGGCTTAATCATTGCCTGCAACTAGGGGTGCGGACTCGTCTGACCACCACACTGATCCGCAAAGCAAACGAAATACGAATACAGCGGACTCGCTCAGGTTTGCCAGGTCTAGGGTAAGAAGGCCTCATTCGCATCTCGTGCACTGTGTCGCTGAAGCGATTTTTAAGGGCCGAGAATCGCCTCTATTCACAGAGGGAGCGGAGACACTAGAGGCTGTACATTTGCTACTGTGTCACCGGTAGCGACCGGAACTGTCCCCGGAGGGATCGAAAACTCGACGGTTTTCTCACAAGTTCTCCCATAAATGGGAAATTCTTAGGACACCAAAGCTCGGGCACAACCGTCGCGAGAATCGCGACAGCCCTCCGGAAGGACGGAGATTATAGTAATCCCGAATCTTCCACAAGAGCAGAACCCTTACTAATAATTGCATTGGATGGGAGGAACTCATGACGACGAGCCGACCCAACTTGTAAAGGGGCGAGAATCTCCCCGGTTCGATCACCGATGTAGCCCACTGTCCGCTCCAGACTGGCGGGCCACCATGGAGACAATAACGACCGACGCCGTGCAATGGCTGGGCTCCTGGCGCTTTGCCGTGGTCGAATATCGCTTGGATCAACTCCCTGAAGTTTTGTGATTCTTTAGGAATCAAGCTTCCCCGGCCTCTGGATGAACCCACTCAGCCTGAGCAAGGCCAACCCTCGGGTGGGCACCATAATGGCTTCTATCCTTCCACCATTTGGGTGGGCACCGTAACGGCTTCTATCCCTCCACCATTCATCCCATCGAACCGGTACAACACCTTGGGATTGGGACCATTATAGAGGACTCGTACCTCATGCAGGGCATATGTCGGACCAATTCTTAATTCCGGATCTGGAGGGACTCGGACAGTAGAGTGGCGAACTACAGAGCATCCAATCAGCAAGGGATGGGTGTAGCCATGCTCTACCGACCCTATAGGAATTTCTTCACTAGAGGCAGCTAAGCAGCCATCACTGTACCAGAGCGCGAGCCTCTCCCAGGCCGACCAGTTCAGCTGCTGGATCTGTCTATAGAAAGTCAATCGAGATCCGGGGCGAATTATCCGGCTAGGACTTCCCACGGCTTGTAGGCAGCTACTACTGGGGGCCGGGGCAGGGCCTTTCCCGGGCCGACCAGTTTTGCTGCTGGATCTCTCTATAGAAAGTTAAACGAGAACCGAGGGTGAATTATCTGGCTAGGACTTCCCACGGCTTGTCTACTCAGGTGCCTTCTTTCCCTTTCGACTCACCGCAGACACACTAACGTCTGCACACGCTCACCCGAGGTGTGGGGTCGTCTTCGCCAGAATTTCGCCAAGCAACGCCTAAGGGAATAGGAATAAAACATCCGTGTCCGTTTGCAGTAAACCCCCATCCCAACTCCAGTAATGGTTTTGGAACCGTCCATAAACCAGACCAAACCACCCTTGATACTGCACCCAAATCCCCCTATATTATTGTTATGAAAACTTTAAATCTGATTTTCACGCAAATTCTTGAGAGTTACACTTTATTGCTTTAATATTTCATTGTGCCTATGGGCCCGTAAATATCAGGATTGCACAGTCGGAATCGGAGATTTTCGGGTGGAGTCAGAGTCGGAATTTTAAACTGCTTGGAGCCGGAGTTGGAGTCGTACGCAGTGTTGCCACCTAGTCAGTGATCGAAACCCGGACACTAAAAAAATTTTTTTTCGTATAATGTTTATTAATTATATAAAATATAGAAACATGAAAAAAAGTCAACTTCTGACAAAAATGCAAATAATAATGTAAATATTAAATAATTTTTAAGCAATATGATATAAAAATAATAAAAATCACAGGACATAATAGGTTCTTATGTTATTTATTGCGTTAAAAATATATTTTTTATTGCTCCGCGCTGCTTCCAAAATCTCTTTATTTTTTATCGAAAAATCAGTAACAGTTAATAATTAAATTATTACAGATTAATAATTCTGCTTTTACTTTTTCTGCTGTTATTCTATTTCCCCATGTGTATACGTTGTATCAACGTTGCGGTGAATGTACTTCTGGTCGTATAAAAAAGTACAGAAATCAAAAACAGCATACTAATAAAATAATCGAACAGTTATTTTTATAAATGTTAGATTAAGAAACAGTTTCGCTTTCGCAATCACTCCTTGCGGTGATATTTGGAACTAATCGTCGTTTAACAGAAATCTTGAAATTTAAATACAAATTTTCTCATAACTGTTCTTTGTAAATTTTCAATTTTGAAGAAAACCGGACAAATGAACCAATTAACCGGATCATTAATCGAAAAACCGGACTGTCCGGGGATAAAACCAATCAGGTGGCAACGACGTACGTTATATATTTTAGGGAGTCGGAATCGATTTTTTTTTAAAAGGTGGAGTCTGAGTTCGATCATTTATCATCCGATTTTGCAATCCTGGATTGTAGAGTCGGAGGTTTTTGGGTGGAGCCGAAGTCGAATTTTTGAACTGCCCGGAGTCGGGAATCAGAGTTGGAGTCTGACCTTACAAATTTTAGGGAGTCAGAGTCGGATCATTTGCCATCCGAACTCTGCAACCCTGGTAAAAATGTGTCAAGTTTGAAGAAATTCGATGACTCGAACGTCTGAAGACTTGTTTATAGTCCAACGAAGCTAAACAGGTGATAACGAAACGTTAGCTTCGTTGGACTATAAATAATTAGAACGCAGCGTCTGTCACTCTGCATTCTAATATGCTTGTTTATAGTTAATTAATATATAAACAGCAGTAAATTATATAAACAACAATAATCTTTAAATGCCTCAATAAAAATTCAAAATTACTATTTGAACCAAGGACCGTCTTCATTCGAACACTCCGCCAGTTTGTATCAGATCAAGCATATTCTTCTTCTTCTTCTAAGTAATATGGAGGTTATAGCTGGCGCTTTTTTCCTCCGATTACGAGAATTACTGTCTGGGCTTCACATGAAGCGGCGAGTCGCTGTAATGTAGGATTCTAGATGAGCAATGTGACGACGGGTGTCGTCTGTGGCGGAGGCTCATGTCGTATTCTGAGACTTAGCCAAAGATGTTCCCCTGCTCCACCTACTAGGGTACTACAGGGTACTTAACGTCTGCGAGAATAATCTTGGCTTAATCATTGCCTGCAACTAGGGGTGCGGACTCGCCTGACCACCACACTGATCCACTAGCGAACGTATACGAATACGGAGGACTCCTAAGGTTTACCAGGCCTAAGGGTAAGAAGGCCGCATTCGTATCTCGTGCACCGTGTCGCCGAAGCGACCTTTAAGGGCCGAGAATTGCCTCCGTCCACAGGTATTCGCTATTGAGACTGGTGCTCATTACTTTGAGCGACCGGAACTGTCCCCGAAGGGATCGAAAACTCTACGGTTGTCGGCCGGATTGGCCGCGTGGAAACGCTTTGGCTTTCCACTCTGGAGGACCCGGGTTCGAATCTCGGGTCCCACCCCTTGAAAATATTTATCATGTGGGCCCGGCCCGTCGATCCACGTCCTCCACAATCCGGCTGACCCCTTTCCAGGGGTGGGCAGCCTGTGGAAGGGGTTGTTTCGCCCCGCCACATAGTATTCTACTAGAATGGAGTGTGGCGTCATCTGTTGACAAAAAAACTCTACGGTTTTCTCACATCAAGTTCTCCCAAAAATGGGAAATACTTAGGACACCAAAGCTCGATCAGAACTGCCGCGAAAATCGCGACAGCCCGCGGAAGGACGGAGAGTATAATAATCCCGAATCTTCCACAAGAGCAGAACCCTTACTAATAATCGCATCGGATGGGCGGAACGCATGACGACCAGCACCAAACTTGAAAAGGGGCGAGAATCTCCCCCGGTTCGATCACCGATCTAGCCCACTGTCCGCGCCAGACTTGTGGGCTACCATGGAGACGATATCGACCGACGCCGTGCAATGGCCGGCTCCTGGCGCCTTGCCGTGGCCGAATATCGCTCGGATCAACTCCCCGAAGTTTTATGATTCCCTAGGAAGCAAGCTTCCCGGCCTCTGGATGAACCCACTCAGCCCGAGCAAAGCCAACTCTCCAGTGGGCACCGTAACGGCTTCTATCTCTCCACCATCCATCCCTTCGGCCCGGTACAAAGCCTTGGGATTGGGACTCATACCTCACGCAGGGCGTACGTCGGACCAATTCTTAATCCCGGATCCGCAGGGACTCGGACGGTCGAGTGGCGAACTACAGAGCATCCATCAGCGAGGGATGGGTGCAGCCATGCTCTACCGACCCTATAGGAATTTCTTCACTACGGGCAGCCATCACTGTACCAGAGCGCGAGCCTCTCCCAGGCCGACCAGTTCAGCTGCTGGATCTGTCTATAGAAAGTCAATCGAGATCCGGGGCGAATTATCCGGCTAGGACTTCCCACGGCTTGTCTGCTCAGGTGCCCACCCCTTTCAACGCCGACATACCAACGTCTGCACACGCTCACCTGTTGTTTGGGGTCATCTTCGCCAGAATTTCCCCAAGCATTTGGCAAACTCTTAGTTTCTCCCTGTCACTATGGACGTAGCGGCCCGGTTGTACAGATACAGGCATAGTGACAGCCGGTAAGCCCTCTTGCCACGTTAAGGCAGGCACATTCTCCCTGTCACTATGGATGTATCGGCCTGGTTGTACAGATACAGGCATAGTGACAGCCGGTAAGCCCTCTTGCCACGACAATGCGGGCGCCCTCGAGAGGGTGTGGCGGACGCTCATGTCGTATTCTGAGACTTTAGCCAAAGCTTTTCCCCTGCTCCACCTAATAGGGTTTTTTAAAGAAGGTCAGCTCAGATAACCCTACCAACCAGCGGCGGCTCACCCATAAGGGCTGCAGGACTGCAGCCCTCCCACCAAAATTAAGACATTTTAAAATTATAGCTATTACATTACTATACATTTATTTTACAAAAACATATTTTTTCCGTTCGTAGTATATTTATTTTTGAATTGTAGGTACTAGATACCTCGATAGGCGCTCTGTATGTATGTACTGTATGAGTCAGTGCGATTGCGTAGTCATCAGGGCTGCAGTCAGTGCAGACCGAGACACACCGTCAGTGTATTGTGCAGGGGGGTAACCCGTGATATACGTTTATGTGATATGTATATTGTGGGCTGCAAACATTGCAGTCCACACTACGTACTTTAGCTTGTATATATTTGTATCTTATCTCTTTCCACTTTTTTCAGCCCTCCCACAAAAATCATCCACGAGCCGCCGCTGCTACCAACTATCTTCTCTGAGTAAAAGGCACAATAACAGTCTTAGCTGGATTAACAGACAATCCAACCCTATTGCACCAGTAAGAAACTGTATTAAGAGCTGTCTGAAAGACTTCAGAAACAGTCCTAGGAAATTTCCCCACCACAATGATGGCTTTGTCATCATCATATCCAACAATGAAGAAACTGTTCCCATTGAGTAAAGCCAATAACTCATTCACCACAAGGTTCCAAAGAAGGGGAGACAACACTCCCCTGCGGACATCCCCTGTCAGTGAGAATAATAACTTCCTCCTCATAGAGTTTGCTAGACACAACCCTATGCCTCAGCATGGAGCCAAGCCAACGAATAATCGATGAACTGACTCCAGCAAGACTAGACAACAAGACTAATTTGCTCAAAAGAAGTACGAGTCAAAAGCCCCTTGAATATCAAGGAAAGCACCAAAGGCAATCTCCTTGTACCCAACAGCCCTCTCAATGAGCAAAACAACCTCATGAAGAGCATACATAGTCGATTTGCCAGATTGATAGGCAAATTGACTGCAACAAAGGGGATCCTAACCAGGGCCCCATCCCTAATAAAACTGTCCACCAATCTCTCCAATGTTTTCAATAAAAAAAGACATCAGACTGATCGGACGATAGGACTTAGCCTTGGTATAAGAATTATGCCTGAGTTTAGGTATAAAAGATACCCTTACCTGCCTCTAGGACCATGGAACATAGCCAAAAGCCACACAGGCCCGAGAAACATGGCAGAGAGCAGAAACCAGAACATCTATGCCCTGTTGCAAGAACACTGGCAAAATGCCATCTGGTTCCGCCAACTTAAAAGGCTTAAAAACACTTATAGCCCATCTAATATTAGATTGATTAATCATCCCCCACAAGATCCAATCCTTCCTTGAGGCATGGTAATCACACCATCAAGGCAGACTGCACCCCCAAGGAGGATGAGTCCTCAATCAAAGTAGATCCAGGAAAGTGTACCCGAAAAAGTTCCTTTAAAGCAGTGGTTCTCAACCACTGTGCCGTGGCACACTAGTGTGCTGCCAAAACTTTGATGGTTGTGCCACGAAAAATTAAGAATTAATTGTTTGTATGTAATTGTATGAATTATATATATGTATAGTGAAATGTGGTTGGCTGGATATACCTTTTACAGTCCAACACTGTACCAATTCCTAATAATAGGGCATCATTAGAAAAATCTAACTCTCGAATTTCTGCCACACCCAAAATTTTTGTCGTTATTCATAATTTAAAAATTAAGGAATAAAAATTCAAAATTTTTTGTCATTATTCATAATTTAAAAATTAAGGAATAAAAATTAACTAAAATTATAGTTTCTCTAAAAAGTCAAAATCCGAAGGTGGCATTATAACTTAATAAGGGCTGCTATTTAATAATCCCATGTAAGAGTGTCTGTAATCTGTATGTTATAAATAAGAAAAAATACAATAATCTGTTAATAAAAATTCGTTGTTAAATCTAAATTATTATTTAAGAATTAGGTGTGCCGCCAAATTTTAAAATATTAAAAAGTGTTCCTTGACAGAAAAAAGGTTGAGAAACACTGCTTTAAAGAGTCCCTGCAAGTACTGGTCATACTGCCATCAGACAGCTTAAGAGATCCAACCCTGCAAAAATCCTCATTAGACATTATCTTCACAAGTCTGGATACCTCAGGTATATCCTCAATTTCTTGACAATACCGTTTCCAGGAACACCTTTTAGCCTTTCTAATGACCTTATTATAACCATTGAGAGTGCTCCTATACGCGTCTCAATCACCAGTGTTCTTAGCTTTATTAAAAAGCTGCCTAAAGCTGCCAAAATGATCTAACATTACATCTAAGACCAATAAGTTCATTCCACCAATGAACTTGCCTTGATAAGTGAGCAGTCCTGACAGGACACTTCTGGTGGTAGGATAAGAGAATTGCCTGTTGAATTTAGTCAACAGTCATCTCTAAATCCACCACCGAGCAAAATCTGCTCTGTACTCAATCCCAAGTTAAATTTAAGGTCTTCTCTAAAGGAAGCCCAATTAGTCCTCTGAGGGTCCCTATATATAACCTGACTAGGTGCCATACTCTGTAAATTAAAGCAAATATATCTGTGATCCTAAGAAGAAGGCTAACCACATACATGCCAATTCTCAATTAGGTCAGAAATACACTGTGTCCCTAACATTAGGTCAATGACTTGCCTCCTGTTAACAACAGCAAAGGTAGGCTCATTACCCCTATTCAGAATACCCATCAGAAACTCCAATAGGAGATCCACCCTTTGGTTGATGTCTTTGCTACCCCAAACCACATGATGAGAGTTAGCATCGACACCAACCAATAAATCAAAATGATTCTTTTGACAAAATTCCACCAAAGACTTAAACTCAGGTGTTGGTGGAAGTTGGTCTTTATCATAAGGGAAATAAGCAGAGGAAACAATAAATTCCCTACTAGCACCCCCATCATCTAGCTTCACCCAAACAGTAATGAGATCTCTTAAACAGTAATCCCATATGGGTGAAACATGTATGTTATTCCTAGTGAATACACAAGTCTGAGGACCACTATCAGAAGTACAAGAAGTAAAAGAAAACAACTTACCTTCCTTACAGTGAAGCCCCCATATTCGGTTCTTATAGTGCCATGGCTCTTGAATAAGAGCAAGATCATAGCAGCCCTCACGAGCAGCCGACCCAAAAGGGCGGAAGCAGCTCAAGAGTGCTGGAGTATGATCTGAATCAACCTCAGGCCCATGACATTACAGGTGCCTAAGGTGGGCAAAGTTCCATGCCCCCCTCCATTGACTGGGCGTCGGAAGGACCAGTGGCACCCCCGGAAGCCCGATCCTTATCAGTGAGCCCAACCAGTTCACGACCTTTTTCAGGAGCAATCACCAAAGCTATTGGTCTCCCAATAGCTTGGAATTACGATCCAAAAATACCTTAAAGGTCCCTTGATTGACCCCAGAAAAAGCCTTAAAATTGGCCACCTTGATGGTGTTCTAATACGCGACTTTGCACTATTATTGATTCACGAGGGTCAATACTGACTACTTTAGGGACTTAATTTTGATTAATGTTAGCGCCATTTCATAATTAAATAATATATTAATAATTAAACTTGGGAGTGACATCATTATGAGATAATAATTAAATTAGAATTTTTAGCTAATTTATCTGAATAAAAACTTTCTTGATTCAATCTTGGGCCAACACAAGTTCAAGTTACGATCTTGTCATTGTAACTGCTAGACCATTGAGGTCATTGGGCATTCAGATTGATTCTTCAGATATTATTATATCAAATTTAGAATTTCTTTTAATCATAGATATTGGACTCTCCCAATATAAAGATTCTTGATAAGGCTTTTTAGTCAAGGCTCTCTATGGAACTAGCCAGGCAATACTTAGATCCAGTTTTATAATGCCCATTAAAGTTTCTGTTAGCATTAAACTAGTTATCTGTTTTAAAATTGTTAAATAAATGCTTATTGATAGTTACTACCATTAAACTACCAAATATCATTTATCTAACAATTGTAAAATAGATAACTAATGGTTAAAGCTAATAGGAATTTAATAGGGCATTGTAAAACTGGCACAATCATCTTAACATAAGCTTTACAAACTAAATCTCAAAGGAGAAATTGAATCTAATCTGCTAAATTAATCCCTTGATAATTATAATGAAAATTTTAATAATTAGAAATAAGTTAGACTAATGTTAGTGCCATCTTGTAATTAAATAATATGTAACTAATTAAATTAAAAGTGAGCATCATTCTTAGTTTAATTATTAGTATATTAGCTAATAAACAATTTGAAATTGAAAAAATGAAGAAATTTGATCATTTATAATCCAAAATGAATTCAATTTATTTAGGATAAAAAAAAGAAAGAAAAGAATATTAAGTTAATAATATATGTTGGATTAATTATCATACCTCTAGATAAGCTGAAATTGTCATGAATATTTGTTCTTTATAAGATGTAGCACGGTTTAAGAGAGAAGAATTATGTAAAGAACTATCCCAGGCAGCTTCAAATCTATACATAACTCTAAAAAAAATAAATAAATATAATTTAAAATATTCAATTTTTCTAAAAAATTATTATTTTTTTTAAATTTAAATTATTGTATTATAAAGAAGAAAATGAATTTCTTAATTTGTCTAATGGAAATTTGTCATAAGGTAAAAACTGTCTGACAAAAACTAAAATCCAGTCATTTCAACATATTCTCCTGGAAAAAGACCTAAAGAAAGCACAGAAATATCTGTATCTTCTTCATCACATTCAGGTGTTGTGCGAATTCGTCCTGCAGTTTATATTTTAATAAAGTAATATATAAATAAGAGAATTTTTTAAATAGAAAAAATTTGAATATTTATTAACTTGATTCTGCTTTATCAAAAACAAAGACAAATGCTACACACCAACTACAAGTTCTCTCACTTCTTTCCAACATAGATCAGGGCCTGACTCATGAATTAAAGTTAATCTAATGCGTCTCTGAATACCTTGATGAAGAAGGAAAGTACCTTGACAAGGACTATCATCATTATGATCTACTATGACAGGAACATACCTAAAATAAAAAATGTTAAAATTTTAAATTTTTATTTTCAGTCTTTATAATATTATACATTTAATCAGGGAATTAATAATCCAAAAACTAATATACAAATCAAATGACTCCTAGATAGCAAAAGATGCTATTTAAGAACATAAAATACAACTACGATAATATGATAGAAGAGTATGCAAAAAGCCTTGTTATGCAAATGTTCTTTGTTTCAAGAATATTCTTTCAAACTATAAAATTAATTTGTTGCATTCCATTAGAAAATTGTATATTCTGGCAAATTTAGATATAAAATAGACAACAGGAGGAGACTGAATAATTCAAAAATGTTTTTGTAAATAATCAAAATAATTAAAAGTTTTCCTTCTTGAAGGTTATATTGATTTTAATACAAGTAGTCCTTGATGATGATGATGATGATGATGAGTGTAAGGAAGAGGGCTTTAAATAGCCCTAACACTTCAATCAACTAGTGATCTATTGTGCACTCCTAACAGAATCACTCTTAAGACATTCTGTCTTACCAGGAAAAACAGTATCTTCCTTCAATGAGACTAAAAAAGATCATCTGATACAAGAAAATGCAACCCTAGAAGATCATACATTAGCCCTGAAAGGACCACATATTCACACAAACTGTGAAGAGTTTCATTTTCTCCCTGGCATCATTTAAATTGGAGTTATCAACAGTCCCTATTAAGTGGGGATGACTCCTAATATGAGAGTGTGCTGTAAGAAGTCCTGTAACAATCTTTAATTGATTATTATGCAATGCAATCAACTCTTTAGTTCTCTCTAAAAAAGAATCTAAAATAAGAGCATTTGCTTGTATTAGTCAAGGTATAACCTCCAATGGGAGAGATGCTGACCAATCCCTGACAACCCACCAAAATTCATCACATCAGTTATCCATGGCAAGTTCCAATCCAAAAAAAGGATGAGAAGCCCCTTCTTTGGCCAGCCCATCTTCAACCTCACTGCCCTCAATCCTCTTGTGCCCTGGCACCCAAACAAGTTGAATCTTGTTCCTGGCAACTAGTTCCACAATAAGTTGACAATATTCCCACATAAGCTTTGAAGTGTTTTAATTAATTGACCACCATGCCTTACTCAGTTGATATGAGAATGCCAAACAGATATATGTTAAGCCTAACAGGTGTTTGAATAAATTTTAACATTTATATTTCAGTTTTTATGCAACATTATTGATTTTTATTAATATTACTTTATATAATTATTTTTATCAGATATATATTTTTCTTATTTTATTTATTTTTGCCAAAAATAATAAATACGTTATCTGTAAAAAAACTTTGTTTATCAAAAAATTTTAATCTCTTTTAATAGTTTCTATTCCATAGTGAATATTTATATGTGATGAAATATAATTTATTTTAATGCATATACAGTGATACCTTGGTTCACGAACACAATCCGTTCCTTGATCCTGTTCGTGATCCGAAAAGTTTGTAATCTGAATCAATTTTTCCCATTGCAATTAATGTAAATCCAAATAATACGTTTTTTGTCCTAGAAAACAATTTTTAACATGTAATGGCTTTATGTGTGGAAATAATACAGAAAGAAAATAAATATAACAGTAATATTAGAAGAAAGCATGTTTAACACCACCTTCACTAACACTTTTAACTTTTTTGGGAGACATAATAAGGGATAAATTTAATTAAATAAAGAAAAAAAACTAAAATATCAACACTTGTTGGAACTTTACTCATGTACCAATCCAGTTCACCCAGCTCATGTACCCATGTGAGCTGGGCGAACTGGATTGTTGCTGGGGGCGAGGCTACTGCAAGGTTTTGGCGCCGCGAGTCACGTGCGCTCCATGCACTCCGTGTGTGCGCTCCATGTGCTCAGGCGTGTTCGTGAACCGAAGAATCGTTCGTAAAGCGAAACAAAATTTTTTCGCAAAGGATGTTCGTAGACCAATTTGTTCGTGAACCGAGACGTTCGTGATCTGAGGTATCACTGTATTTATTAAAAAGTTCATTTTCATAAACCATATTGATTAAATAATAAATATAAAAAAATTAAAAATATCGGGGAAAAATTTTTTTTGTTAAAATTAGAAAATAAAAAGTTTTAAGAACAAAATGCAGGAATCAGATTGGAGTAAATTATAAACAATGAAAAAGTATTGAGAAAAGAAAAAAGTTCCAACTTGAAAAAACTATAGTTCAAAGTGGCAGAGTAAGCTACCTAGACCTGCAAAGTCACAATATTCAAAACTAATAAAAATAATAATAATAATAATAATAATAATAATAAGCTAAACCTAATAATTTTAATGACTCTGCAAATCCAGAGTCTGCAATTCTGGCCTGAGCTCAGGTCTTTTTTCTATTTCTGAAAATAAATAAATCAATCAATCTATCCATCTATTTATTACTAATGTATACATGACAAAACAAACAATCTAAAAACTTATAGTTGTTAAAGTATCAAGCAAATATTAGAACTAAATAATGAAAAATGATGTTAGAAACTAATACTAATAAGTTGAATAAATTCTCAAAACAAAGTTAAATAATAAAAAATAATTTATTTGATTCAAACACTAACAAAAAAGTGTTAACCAAAGCTTTATTTAGAAAATAATAAAGCACAAAACAAGTTATCAATAAAGCTTGTTTAATCAAAAATCCAAATATTCAAAATAATAATAAATATAAACTTAAATACTAATTAATTCTACTACTACCACTCAGCAATTGTCAATCTTACATGAAAGTCAGAAGTTACTAAGCAGCTTCACTCAATAAAAAACACCTCATCATGTCATTTGATGCACATGCTTTTTATTGTAGTGATTTTCACTACAATAAAATAAATTATTATAATACAGACAGCAATATATCAATTTAAAAGGTAAAATTTTACTTTACCCGAAGCGATCGAGCGCATTGCGTCGCCGACTCCAACTTGCATTTGTATAAGTGCATCAGATAGGTGACACCATGCTGTCTGATGCGCTGTGACACAGAAATTCTCGACAATAATCCAGCTAAAGTGATCCAACACGCACCTACATAAGATTCTTGGATTATTGTCGAGAATTTCTGCCACGCGACGCATTAATGCAGCTCGGCGTCACCTATCTGATTTTCTTATACAGTATAAATGCAGGTTAGATTCAGTGGCACAACACGCTCGATCGCTACAGGTAAGGTAAAATTGTACTCCGAAGCGAGATTGATGTCGGTGTATGACATCATCATTAGGATGACGTAGCTTCAGAAAATATCAAGTTAACGAATAGTAATAAATTTTTATAATTTACATAAAAATATTTTCTTTTTATTGTTGTTATTGAATAACTGTTTTCTTTTCTAAAAAAAGTTCATATTATCACATTAAAAATTCCATTAGAATACGTCTACGTCACACGACTCCCAAGAGACTGTTCGAAATTTCGTTTTCCCTATAGTTGAGTTGAGTTCGTATTCAATCAAACCTTTAATCGTATTTTAAAATAAGTGGATCACCCAAACGATGATGTCATACACCGTCAGGATGACATATGCAACGTGATTTCTAGACGTTAAGCATGCGATTTCGAAGTTTTGATTTTGCTTACGATGAACTTTTTTGATAGACTAAAGTTATTTTTCAGTACAGATTTTAAATAATTATTATTTTTTC
>AYEL01069535.1:0-13246 GCA_000484575.1 Olivierus martensii
AATTTCTTTTTTTACAACATCGAAACTAACCAGGTGGCATTCATAATTACAGTATACATTTTTAATTTTCTTATTTTAATGGATGATGAAATTTTAAATACGATTGTCGTTCCCTCGTTCCTACTTTATTTAGGCTATCTCCGAAATTACAAGTTAAGTTTTCTCATATTGCTGTCAAAAGTAAATTTACAGTTCTATTTCGAATACTGTTTATAAATAATTAATTTTTAACTACAAAACAAAAGTGAAAAACCAAAAATGGAATGACATTTCCGTAAAATTTTTGGATGTAGGAAGCGGGAAAAGTTATATAATTAAAACGTAGGAAGAGGGAAAGTTTTACATTGCAAGTATAGGAAAATGTTCAGACTTCCGAAAATAGACGTTTAAAGCGGGAAAGTCGTACGATACGGGAACGCACGAGTGGGGTTTCACTGTAATTATTACTTTCCCGTAATTTTAAGCATTATTTTAGTTACTTTTTAATATATTTTAATTAAATCATCGATGAGTTAAATATAATAAGTATTTATCGATTACTAGTGAATGACTATTCTTAATTAATTCATCAATTACTA
This sequence comes from Olivierus martensii, assembly GCA_000484575.1. Classification (NCBI taxonomy): domain Eukaryota; kingdom Metazoa; phylum Arthropoda; class Arachnida; order Scorpiones; family Buthidae; genus Olivierus; species Olivierus martensii. Next base: position 579 of record AYEL01069535.1, read on the forward strand.
GCGAATGACATTCTTAATTAATAATAATGAAAAATAAATATATTTTTTCACTCAACGAATCCTAGATAACATTCTTGATTGATTGTTGAGTTTTCGCGTCGCGTCGTATCGGACAACATGGTGTCGCCTATCTGATTACGGTATATAGATGCAGGTTAGAGTCGGCGACGCGACGCGCTCGATCGCATCGGGGTAAGATAAAATTTTACCTGGTATCATATTAAATGAATTATTGCAAAATTTTCTTCCTATCTTCAGGAGATGTTCGATAAGTTATGGCTTTGCTTAATACTTCAATTTCTCCAGCCTAAAAAAAGTTGATTTTTTTTATCTGTGTATAAGCCAACCCTCCACTTCAGAAATTTTTTTTGAGAAAAAACCTTGGCTTATACACGAGTATATACGGTATGTCATCCTCTTTACATTTATTTATGTACTGAATATAAAACATTGATACAACTCATTCTTATATTGTTACATTGGATCAATGGAAATGATTTAGATTAGATGACATCAAGAGCTAAGAGAATTCGTCCGGAAGCATATTTCCAGTTCGTAACTCATAATTTCTAACTGATGAGATGAAGAACATGAAAAGTGAGTTAACAAATAAACTAAACATAATTCATTAAATAATAATGAAAATAATAAGAAATAATAAACAGCATAATAAAATAATAATAATAGGATAGGTCAGAGTTAATTTCGTCACAGACCATATCAAACTAGTTCAAAGTGGCAGTGTACATTTTTTTTATATGCAGGTAATGACATATTTGACTATCTGATATGTTGATAAACATATTTATATCCAATAAAACTAAACAATAAACCAAATAAGTAAGATAAATTGTTTATTCAAAAACATTTTTGGCTATCCAAGTAGCCTGCCTCAGTTGAAATACAGATCAAAGAAACGTCTTTCCATCCTTTCTATTGGGCCAAAACGGGGAACCAATCAGTGACCAGTTCCTAACATCAATAAAACTGCAGATGGAAGGTTATCTTTCCATATACATTTATAAGAAAACCCGACAAACAATTTCTAAAAACATTATTACCATTATTATCATCAAACTTCGATATTTTAGGTATAGATGATAATAATAATAATAATATAATACAAAACATATCACTATCTTAAAAATTATACTTGCATAACCTTAAACTACTCGAAAAAAAAAAAACAACCACATTAAAGAAAACATGGTTTACACCCAAACCACCTGTAAGCCCTTTAACAAAAGCATATTATAACTGAGTAAAAGACATGTATTAACAAGTATTACGAAATATTAAAGTCTAAATAATTATACATCCATCATATATTAACAAGTCTCAAAGGGTAAATATAAAAATAATATTAATACATTAACCTTTACTATGCCACAAACTCGGTAGCCAAGACACGCCCACCCCATTTTGTGCTCCTAAAACCATCCAAGACAAAGTTTAAAACCCAATGACTTCGTTATTTTTGCTTAAATAGAGAAAAAATGGTTAAAATCTCAAATTTTATCGTATTCTTCATATTTCTGTCATATTTTCTCAAAAATTTGATTTTATGTTGATGTTTTAATAAATTTTTAATTAACCCTTCAAAAATTTGATTTTATGTCGATATTTTTATAAATTTTTAATTACCCCTTTAATTCGAACCCAAGTTCAATATTTTTTAATAAATTTTTAATTACCCCTTTAATTCAAACCCAATCCGAATTAATTAATATAATTGTGATCTTCGAACCCAATCCGAATTAATTAACATAATTGTGATCTTTCGACCCCCAAAAATTCAAGAACAATTTAATCTGAATCATTTAATACATTGTGATCTTTGGACCGCCAAAAATTCAAGAATGAATTGTCCAACTTGCTCTATCATGTTCCACATTTCCTTCTTAGTTTTTCCTTACTTCATTTTTACAGATATCTTGATCCAATAAATTATAATTTGGGAAAGTTTGGAGTTGTAAATAATATGATTTTACCACTTTTTCACACAAAATTCGATAAATTAATTTTATTTAAGTTTATAAATAAAATTTGATAAATTAATTTTATTTAAAAATATATAAATTTCTATTTACTAGTTTTATTTAAAAAAATATAAATTTCTATTTATCAGAGAAACAAAAAAAATACATAGATTTCTATTTATCAGAGAAACAAAGCAACCAATATCACGCCAGACGATCAACATGGAATTCAGCATTCTAGATTATGACAAGAAATATCCAACGGTTTTCGAAATCAGCTGATTGTTTATTTATATTAGTTATATTTTAAATATAACACAAAAATTTAAATAATAAAGTAATTTTTATGTTATCTGCAGTCGAAACAAGTAATTAGTAGACCAGGGGTGCATAATCATCATCAAACAGCGTCCATCCAAGGTCAACTACATGACCTTAGGCTATGGGCTAGTTACATTATCTTAGCTAAGAGGAAAGTCGTGGCAACCTATCCCCATTGTTTGAAAATGCTATTATTATTATATTTTAATTATTTTTTGAAAAATTGACTTTTTAGAATGACTAAATACAGAGAAATAATTCATCATCTGCCATTTTTAAGAATGACGAAATACAGAGAAATAATTCACCATCTGCCATTTTTAAAAGCCTCTGCGAGACTAATCTTTCTTGAGTAAAAAATGTATAAAAACGATAATTTATCAAAAATCAGTGCTAAATCCACAGATGGCAGGATGATAGCAACGTATACAAATTGTAGCAATATTTGTTAAAATAAATAAATTTTCAACCGTATAAAAGTGATAATTTATCAAAAATCAGTGCTAAATCTCACAGATGGCAGGATGATAGCAACGTATACAAATTGTAGCAATATTTGTTAAAATAAATAAATTTTCAACCGTATAAAAGTGATAATTTATCAAAAATCAGTGCTAAATCTGAGTAAAAAACTATAAAAACGATAATTTATCAAAAATCAGTGCTAAATCTGGCATACAGGTGGCAAGATGATAGCAACATATACAAATTATAGCAATATTTATAAAAAAAAATAAATTTTCAACAAAGTTGACATTCTTATACATACAGTAGAACCTCTATATTCAGAATTAATTGGTTCCTGAGTGTGTTTTGAATATTGAATTTTCTGAATATTGGATCATTTTTTTCCATAGGAAATAATGTAAACTGGATTAATTCGTTCTGGACCCGAAAATTTACTTTTCATAAACCATTTTTTAAGTCAGAATACTGTTTAATTATACTTTTAAAATAACAGGTACAAGCAAGAAATTCATACAGTAATATAATAATATTAACAGTAATAATATATACAAATAAAAATGAAAAATTTAATACAATTAGCACTTTTTATTGCATTTTTATTTTTTGTAATGGAAAATATAGTTGATGTCGACATGCTATATTCCTTGGCTAAGTCAGAAAGATGATGTCCATTTTCGTATTTTAAAATAAGTTCCTGTTTTAATTCAATGGTGGTTCTCATAGCCTTTCTTTTAGATTTTCTTTCTTCACTTTCTATGATCATCTATTTCTGATAATACAGTATACAGTATTTTGAAAAAAATAATGCAAAGCTACACAAAAAATAACGATTAAACCACAAGAGTGAAAAATAATGATTAAACCACGAGAGTCACAAAACGCAATGACGGATTCTGCAACTGCCAACAAACGAGTGTTGCCAGAAAATTTATCTACATATTTGCAAAAACTACTACTAAGAAAGTAGCCCAAAAATCGCAAAGCGAAAAAAGTTGCCCAAGCTGGCAACTTGAGACTACTGAATAGTTTCGAATATAGCGATAAATGCAAATATCGATACAAATTTCCTTTGAAAATTTTTTCCGAATACTGGATTTTACAAATATAGGTGTGTCTGAATATAGAAATTCTACTGTACTAATTCTTCTTATAAAATAAAAAGTATTTAGCCCACATTATTTTAAGAAAATAAGAAGAAAAATAATATAATTACTGTTTATTAGCAATTTCACTTATAGTTTCAGTCTTGTAAATGATTGACTACAGCACTGATTAAAGTGAAAAACTTGATTTATTAAATAATTAAAGCACTTTCAACTTAACTAAGTCATCTTCAATAACTTTAAATGAGTAGCTTCATTTAAAGTTACTGAAGATGACTTAGTTAAGTTGAAAGTGCTTTAATTATTTAATAAATTAAGTTTTTCACTTTAATCTGTGCTGTAGTCAATCATTTACAAGAAGAAAAATGGTTAATAAATAATTATTTTAAATATTCGTGTAGTAGAATACCGTATTTCATCTGCCAGGAGGAAGAATAGAATTGTTTATTTACACGAGCTATCAGATTATGCTTAGTGGTATCAAATTACAATATAAATTGTTTTCGTTAGTTGGAAAAGTTTTTTAGAATTATAAAGTATTTGATATTATTAGATGCAGAATATCATCAAGAATTCAAGTACATAAAAATTTTCTTTGTCCGATGCAGAAAAAATTAATTTGAAAAAATGTATAAAATTTACATATGCAAATTAGGCATAATTATTTTGTAATTTTTTCTTTTTTTCTTTTAGTCCTTAATCTAAAATTAAAAAACGATATCAGGACACAGTATATGGACAACAAAATCCAATTTTTTACTGAAAAATTAAAAAGTAAAAAAGTTATAGCAATATATGGAATATTAAGTATCAAATTTCATTTTTCTTGGAGCGGAAAAGGGCGTGGCTCTATTAAAATGAGGAGCGATAAAGGTTAAAATCTAATAATAATATTAAAATCAAAATCTATAAAACCTCTTTAACTGAAAAGGTTAAAAAATTATAAACGACCAAATATTAGCCACAAGAGCCTAATACCGTGTCGCCAGACAATAATTTTCATAAACTGTACAAAAAATATAATAGTTTATATTACATATAAACAATATTAAAACAAATAGTTCCATTTGGCTACAGGGTCACAATTATTTAAACCTCCCAGCCAGTTATGCCCAAGCCGGGAGTAACACAAGCAAATTGTTGTAGTTTATCACGTGGTTGGTCTTTCCGACAGAGTGAATAGTTAGGATCTCCAACATTTTGTGCCCTCTAATCCTGCTAGCAGTTTTTAAACTTGTACTTTGTCCCACATAATAGTGAGGTAATGCTCCAAAGCCCTCTGTGACAAAGTTGTGTCCATTTCCCCTTTACAGATCACATTAATATGTTCTTTAATTCGTTTTTCTATAGGTCAACAAGTAAAATCTATATAGCACTCTTCTCTTCCAAAACTATGATTAAAGCATGGGACCTCATACACACCGGAACACTTCCTGACCTTATCCTTATCATTCCGTATGAGGTCGAAAACTGTGCTACTCCTTTTGAGTGTTATCGAACATCCTGTATGCTTTTCTAAAAACAGCCTAAGCTTACTGGTGATGGGATTGAGATCAATCCCATAGAAATTAATCATAAGTTGTCGAGGGCGCCTATTGGACACCGATTGTTTGACACTCATATAGATCCCTAAAAGGAAGTTAAACTTATATCCATTTTGTATTCCTTGCTTAAGTATAGTCCCTATATCTGTGTACCTACTCCCTTGGTTAGAGCAATGGGTAAAGACTCTTCTAAACAAGGATCGGAATGCTGCCACCTTATACTGCCACGGGTCCGGGGAACAGGCAGGAATAAAAATTGGAGAGTAGGTCAGCTTGCAATAAACAGAAGTTAACATATTCTCCATTAGAAATGGAAATACACACATCAAGGAAATGGACAGTAGTCATGTCAGACTGCTCAAGCTCAAGTTTTAGCCGTAAGCTATGATAAGTGAGGTTAGTTAACAGCCCAATATTATCACTGGGGCCATCCCATAAAACCACCATATCGTCAACATACCTCAGGTACAATTTCAGGTGAGACCCAAAACGCTGAAGGACCACCCCGTCCTTCCTCCTATGGCCAAAGTTCTGCTAGAACTTTGGCCATAGGGCTTTCAATTGGAACACCAATGGTCTGTCTATAGAATTTCCCATTAAACATAAAGAAGGACCTATGAACAATTAAATCACAAATCTCTCAGAGATAGCTTAAGGGGATTGGATTGCCATCAATGTGTTCAAGAAGAAGGCGGTAGAGCTCAATTGCTGCTGGTTCGGGCCTTATTGACAGGAAAAGTGACTTAAAGTCGAACACCGCCATAGTCTCCTCTGGAAAGGGTTCTTTTTCAAGCAGGTCATCAATTAATTCCCCAGAGGAGCTGAAACCATAAGAATAATCTTTCATCAGCATCCTGCACCAGGTAACAAGTTTCTTCTCCAAGGGGTACATGGGATTTATAATTTTTTTTAACCTTTTCAATTAGAGAGATTTTATAGATTTTGATTTTATTATTATTATTATTATTATTAGATTATATGAATTAGTATTATTTTTGTATTTACCCTTTGAGACTTGTTAATATATGATGGATGTGTAATTATTTAGACTTTAATATTTTGTAATTAGGGATTGCAAATTTACTGACTTTTTCTATTACCTGTAAGTCTGTAAAATTTTCAAACAAAACCGGTTTACCGGTAAATTACCGGGAATTCTTTAAATCGTGAATATGAAATTAAAATTCATAATAATAAGACATTTTATTTGATTTTTATAAACTGTGACGAAAGTATATGAAAAGAAATTGTATTTTGAACATAATTATAATACATTCTGAACACATAATTTGTTCTAAAATTATTATAAAATGTAAATAAAATTCAACAATTTTATAACAAATTATAAGTAATACTTATACATGATCATACTTTTGTTCGGCAAATTAATTGTGTCTATATAATCTAATGATGTTAGATGTTTTTTGATAGTCAGAAGAGAAAATGAATTAATTTTTTATCAGTAAGATTTTAGCCTTAAATAATTTTTTTACATAATTCAATGCCAAAAATGTTTGCTCAACTGAACAATTGAACAAAGCAAATGAACATACAGAATATAATATTGCTTTATCGTATTTAATGATAGAATCATGTACTCTATTAAGTGTTGTCTTTTGTGGAACAAAAACAGTACTGTACAGTCTTTCTCAGGCTAGCTTGGATCTGCATAGCTATCTATTCAAATTCCAATAAACAAAAAAATTACATAGTTTTTCTATCTCTGTACTTCACCCTTACATAGATAGATAAACTTCTGGCAAAAATTCTGCCCTAGGCCCAAGCCTTGTTGGCCCAGGTAATAACATGTTTCTGTTTTTTGGTTTGGTGGCATAGAAATCAAGAATCTTGAACTTTTATACAAAATTAATAAATAATGTTAATTAAAATAATTTTTATTAAGTAAAATTACAATTAACATTATTTTTGTGATTTAAGTTTAATTAATTTACTAATTACTGTTTTCTATTTGATTCTTATTGTAACAAGTAGAGTTTCACAATTTCATAAGATCAATTATCTAATAATTATCTTATTAGATTAATTAACATGACATAAGATTAAGATATTGCATAAATTTTAATAAGAATTAATATAAAGAATAGTAGTAAAATTTTCTTAAATAATAATTTTATTAATATAGAGCAGCGCTTCTCAAACTATGGGTCACGACCACATTTGGGGTCGCAAAAATTAAATTCAAGCACTTGAATTTCAGTTTATATGTAATTTCACAAATGTCCAAACATTTAACTTCCAATATTTAACGTATGACAACATATGTATTTTCAATGTAGTTGGCTGTTGTGTTCATCTTAATAAGTGTGTAAATGACTTATATACTTGTACGTTTTAAATGTATGACAACATATGTATTTTCAGTGTAGTTGGCTGATTGTGTTCTTATGACAACATATGAATTTTCAGTGTAGTTGGCTGATTGTGTTCATCTGAAGTAAATGATTTATATACTTATATGTTTTATTCCATATTTAATACTTTGCCCAATATTTAACGTATGACAACACATGAATTTTCAGTGTAGTTGGTTGATTGTGTTCATCTTAATAAGTGTGTTATAAATTTTCAGTGTAGTTGGTTGATTGTGTTCATCTTAATAAGTGTGTAAATATACTTGTACGTTTTATTTCATATTTAATACCTGGGGTCGCGAAAGTAATTGGCTGATTGTGTTCATCTTAATAAGTGTATAAATGATGTAGTGATTGGTTGATTGTGTTCATCTTAATAAGTGTGTAAATGACTTATATACTTTTGCTGATTGTGTTCATCTTAATAAGTGTGTAAATGATTTATGTACTTGTTTATGAATTTTCAGTGTAGTTGTTTGATTGTGTTCATCTTAATAAGTGTGTAAATGATTTATGTACTTGTAATTTTATTTCATATTTAATACCTGGGATCGGGAAAAATGTCATAATGAAAAATGGGGTCATGAATGAAAAAAGTTGGCAAAAAATGTCGTAATGAAAAATGGGGTGATGAATGAAAAAAGTTTGAGAGCTAGTAATGAAAAATGGGGTCATGAATGAAAAAAGTTTGAGAAGCGCTCGTAATAAAAAATGGGGTCACGAAAAATCTCATAATGAAAAATGGGGTCGTGAATGAAATGGGGTCATGCATGAAAAAAGTTTGAGAAGCGCTGATCTAGCAGAAAAAAATCTTGTAATGAAAAATAGGGTCATGAATGAAAAAAGTTTGAGAAGCACTGATATAGAGTATTGTTTTATGATAATTTATTTTTAAAACAAAAAAAAATACTCAAATTATGTACTATCTAAATCATTTTTTCTTATTTTAATAGGTTATTACATCTGTTGGGGATGCTTATGTTTTGTTCCATCATTTTATACTTTAACCAATCTGTATATGGTAGAAAATGCTCCTGTACTTCAACCGAAAATTGCTGTCGTCATCTTTATTGCAGGAATAATATCAATATCATTAAACTATTGGTCTGATTATCAAAAACAATTGGTTACAAATACAAAAGGGAAGTGTATTATTTGGAAAGTTCCTGCAACAATTATTCGAGGTACATATCAAGATGCCAATAATGTTACTCATGATGTTATATTACTAGCATCAGGTTTCTGGGGTATTGCTCGACATATGAATTATTTTTTTGAAATTTTACTACATATTTTATGGGAATTACCAAGTTTATTTTTCAGTGTGATCCCCTATCTTCATGGCCTGTTTTTGACAGTGTTGTTAATTCATCGTGTTTTTAGAGATGAAAAAATTTGCCAAAAAAAATATGGTTCTTATTGGCATCAGTATTGCCAGTTATGTCCATATAAAATGATTCCAGGTATATTTTGAAAATTTTATCATTTATTATTAAAAAATTTTGTAATATATATTCAAAAGTTTTAAAATTAGATGAAATTTTTGATTTTATAATTGTTTTGGAATTTTAATTAAAATGAAATCTGGCAGAAAAAAATGCTCAATATATTTTGTCAAAGTATATCAGATTTTCATGAATTATGTTGTTACTCATATATTTCCAAAAAAAAATTTTATATATAAAGAAATTTATCAATTAAAATTGTTTTAACCAAACTGCCAAAATGCTTTATGTTACTATGAACCAAATTTGGTTTTATTATGTAGTATATACACTTTAATTATGAAAACCAGAAAATATTAAAAAAAAATTTATGGATTCATTTGAAATTTAATGATAGCCTCAATAGCTTTCATGATTAATGGAATTTTTAAAAATTTCATTAGGAATTCAAAATCAAACACACAGTATCTTTTGAGTTTGATTCTAGGAATAATATATGCAATTTCCACCTTCAAAAAGTTATTTAAAAAATACATTTATATTATAAATTTAAATAAATAATCAAAATTTTAGGAGTAAATAGAAATTCAATTGATAAAACATTGGAATAAAAGATTCAATAAATATAAATTGCAAATTATTGGAGGTCAACATAAAGTATATATTTTGGAAATTATATATCAGAGTTTATCAAACAATAATTAATATGGATAAATGCTATATAGATTTTAAAAATGTTGTTGGATATTTATCCAATTTTGTTGTTGAATTGCTATTGTATTGTACAACATTGGAAAAATCTGAATACAGTAGAATCCTAGGGAGCAGTGGATAATAAGGAAGATTTTAAATTATTATTAAATAAATTGGGTTTGAGTACATTAACATGATGAACATTCCATTTCAAATTAGACCTATTTATTGAATATAATGATGATTATTGTCTTATGTCATATGTTTATTTTTTTTAATTTTTGTAATAAAACATTTGTAAATAAAATTAAAAATATTTTATCGTATAACTTAAAATTCTTTTAATTTTATTTACAATTACTTTTTAGTAAAAATTAAAAAAAAATCAGTATGAGATGAATGACAGTTAACTATGGAAATCTGTTAAATGAGATTTGATTAATCAGGACTCTACTGTATATCAATTTATGCAATGTTTGTGTTCAAATTTTAAAAAATCCTGTTATTAAGGATTTGATATACCAGTAATTGAATTGCAAGTATGTTATTTTATAACATAATACATCAGCAGGCCAATAGAAATAATGATAAGGCATCATTAATATATATAAACTTGATAAACTGCTCAATGTTAGAAAAACAAAACTGTCTGCCTTGTTGTTAGAAGAGTACTTTCGTGAACATAAAGTCATAATATAATAAATTGACTTTGTTTTGGTGCCCAACTCATCCCATTTATTTTAGTAAATGCGATGATCAGATCCTAATATTTAACAAAAAGGGTAAAATACTCTAATATGGAGTACCATTTTATTATTATAATTTTTTTATAAATACACATTTTTGATAATTTTGAATGAAGTGTGTAAAATACTCCAAATTTTGCATTTTCCTAATCATTTAATGTTTAGAGGAAGGCGAAAAGTAGATTTAAAGGCCATCAAGAATGAATTGTAAAAAAAAATTATTATATGTATTTTATGTTAAAGAAAATGTTTTGAAAAAATAACAAAAACAAATGAAGGGAGTGAATAAAATTTTATTTTTTGACAAAAATTATAATCAAACAATAAGCAAGGGAATAATTACACTATTAATAACAAATAATAGCCAATAATCCTATCATTACTAAATTATCATTATTTTAAATTTAAAATAAAGAATAGGCTGTTATTTGATATTAATTGTATGAACTTTAAACTTAAAGCAATTTTTTTCAGTATTGTATAAAAAACTTTATTAAAGTATTTGAGAGATTATTCAAATATATCATCCAAATAATTTTTATTTTCCATTCTTAATAGTTTACATAAGTTCCTGATAATTTGTTTGAAAACTTTAATTGTTCCTGCTCTTATAGTCTTAGTCTTATATATAGTCAGAGCCAGATTTGCATTTTTGGGGGCCCTAGGATGAGCAAGGCTTTGGGGCCCCTAAAAATTCAAATCAGCTATGTCTAATTTTAAAGGCTCCTTATAACTTATAAGGAACCTTTAAAATTTTACTTTTTACTAGCACTTTAATAAAAACCCATTTTTTCTTATTAAAAGTTTATAAAAGTTGAAAACTGATTGATGGTTTTGAGGCCCCTACAATTGCGGGGCCCTAGGACACAGCTTATTGGTAAATCCGGCCCTGTATATAGTTAAATTTTTAATTTAACTATATATTCCCATTTAACATGACCTATTTCTGAAATTATTATCTGTTTATCTGCTAGTGTGTTTCTTGCTAGTTTCATATGGCATGGCTCTAAAAACACATCAACATCTGTTCTAGTCACAGGATGTTTAAATGATGATTTAAGTGAGTCAAGATTTTGTGCACATATATTCCCCCCAGTTGATTTAAAGTCTGGATATTTACACTATCACAAGTAAAAGAATGTATTATAATTCCTACTTCATTCAGCTTTTCCAAACACCTTATAATTTGTGCTTGGAGATTGGCTGATACCTTACTAATAAAAAGGTATGCTATAGGGCATTTAAAATTGCCATTATGAGGAAGCCTATTTATGTACAGAAAAATTATGTCAGATTAGTATATTATAAGATTTTATCAAACCATATTGAAAATAATAAAATATATTTCCTCACCTTTTGAAAGGTTCTATCTTCAGGTGAAAGGTATTTCCTATCTTCTATCACCTGGTCTTTGTTCATTTTTACATCCATATGCTAAACAATATATACCAATAATGTAATAAAACAGAAAAAACACATTACAAATAGCAAGAAATGTTGTGTTCAGCAAACAATTCAGTGCACATGGAGTCCTACAATATAGTTACCAGCAGCTTCGTTTTTGTTGACAACTGACTATTAGCACAGTCTCTCTAGTTTATATATACATCCATGAAAGGCACATATTGATAAGGTCTAATATAAGATCGGAAGAGCGGTTCAGCAGGAATGCCGAGACCGATATCGTATGCCGTCTTCTGCTTGAAAAAAAAAAAATAGTTGATACTGTTGGTTTAAATGTTTTTGCGTCAACGTTTCTTCAATAATGGAATATCAGCATTAAATTTCATAGAAAATAAGTCTGGTTCTATAATTAGGTGAACTTAGGCAATCGCCTAGGTGTAGGCGGCCGGATGCCCGAGGGTAACGCGTTGGTGTACCACGCAGGAAGACCCGGGGGCGGCATTTCCCGAAAAATTTTTTCGGGGTGCTGGGCAGGGGCCCTGCAATCCCCTCTTTCACCATATCCTCCACGGGTATGGTGAGGAGGACCAGTT
>AYEL01069537.1:0-22910 GCA_000484575.1 Olivierus martensii
TTTTTAATAGTATATAGTAGTGATATCAGAAAATTAAGATTTTTGGAAGCCGATTTTGCATGTTCTAAGGTGCATTCGAAGGAAAGCTCGAACACGTCTCTCCTTATTTTGACTGTAGATTAACATATATAAAAATTGTCTAAATCCCGGACCCGATAGATGCGATCTCCCCTTGTTAGCATAAACAAAGACAAAATAAATATAGCTTAGGTTGTTATGATTATATACGTATGTAAATAGTTGTTATATATAATATAATATATATATATATAAAATCTAAGAATTAATCAGAGTATAAGCAGGTATTACGTAAGCTAATATTTTTATTTATAAGGCGCATTGGCACAAACGCCTGGACACATATTCGATATTTTTTGTTCTAGATTAGATATTTTTATTTATAAGGCGCATTGGCACAAACGCCTGGACACGTATTCGATATTTTTTGTTCTAGATTACATCAGTTCAGTTACATCAAAATCGGTGGGTAGTCAGCTGTGTCCTCTCCTTGTAAGTGTGTAGCATTTCTAGTGCCTAAATTACAGTTTAATAATAATAATTAAATTCTTTCGTTGATGGGCTCCTGATATCAATGTTGACGCTGACATTGATGGGCTCCTGGTGCCAACACAGGTTGCTTCTACACGATCTACTCACTCAGTGTAGGTGTACTGATAATCTTAATGCTCCCAAGCCTTCTAATGTACCTTCAATAGTAGTGTCTGATTAAATTCTCCTGAATGTGAAAATTTTATTATTAAAAGTAATAATTATAAACTTTCTGCATTAGAGAAAATTATTTATTAATGTCGTTGCTCAATGAATCACATTTTTAATGAAAATTCAGGTTATTTGTTGTTTATCAAAAATTCATGTTTTGATAGCAGGTGTTTATGTTCATCTTCAATAATGTTACAAAAATGACCAATAACTAATTTTAATAATAATTGTTTAATATGGGGTTGTTTAAAAAGTGATTTTATTTTTATTCATGAAAATGAATGACAATTTTCTATAATATACAGGAATACCCCAGAGTTACGTCACCTTCGGTTCCAGACGGGTGCCGTAAACTGAAAATGTCCATAAATCGAAGCATTCTATTTTTTCACTTATCAATGTATTTACATGCAATGTCAGTTATGTAATAACATTTATTAGTTTCTTTATCCATAGCTGAAATAAAGAAACAGTAAAAATTTACAGAAAGTGGATATATTGTACTTATTCACACATGCCGACTAATAATTCAAACATGGTGGCAAGAAATATCTAGACGACCCCTGGAGGTGAGAGTTGGCAATACTTTTTCTCCCAGAAAATTATGTAAATTTACAATTAACCAATGATGGCTCGATACGATGATATTAACATGATATTAATAGTTTTTTTGAAGTTTATTTTTTAACTATTTTGACAAACCCAGCATAGTAATAAAACAGCCTGATAATCGACGAACGCTGAAAACAGTTGATCGCATAACCGATGGCCGTGCATACGATTCCTCACATAGGGCGGTCCCTAGATGGTCAATAATATTGCATAATATTACGAATTGCACAATATTATTGACCATCTAGGCTTAATATTGAAGTTTGCACAATGATTGAGGAAAAGATTGAACGAGTTTAAATTTTATTGCACCATATTTTTTATTGAACTGTATAGGGTTAATATTGTGCAATATTGTTTATTCACGTTTAGCATTTGAAGAACAAAGACGTTCGCATATATTGACGCTAGTGAGCCGTCAATATTATTGTGCAATAAATATTGATTGTTTGGGTTCGAGGGGTCATACAATAATATTGCACAATAAACGTATTGTGCAATATTATTGACCGTCTAGGGGGGCCGTCTTACATTCTTAATATTGAACTGTAATAGTAGATACATTATTTGTATTTAATCACACCAAAACAAAAACAATAAACTGTTTAATATATCAGCAAAATGGCCACAGTGGAAACGTGCTGTGCTCTTTCTCTGAAGAATCCAGTGTCCGTAATTCCGAATCACGCGATGTAAATTTGGGGAATGGTGGAAATTCAGAATGTACGTAACTCCGAAGTGCCGTAACTCGGGGTATTCCTGTATAAATATTTTAATTAATTATGTATTGATCATTTTGGTCCAACACATGTTGCCATCTTTCTGGTAGTAGCATGATTCCATGCTAGACATTAGAGGAGAAGATTTCAATACTAAGTGAGCATGATAAAGGATTTGCCAAACAAACTTCTGAGATTATTTTAAATAATACTGTACTGTATTTTATGTAATCTATTAAAAAATGTATACATTTCTGCTTAATGTACATACATATTACTAAGTACTGTATGTGTGTGTTGTTTTTTTTTACATTAAATACTTTTAAACTGTTTTCCCTGTTGCTATGATTTTTGCATTATAAGATAGACTTACAATGAGGTCACTAGATAAGAGATTACCCATCAGCAAAGTTACTTTACTCAGTACTTTATCCATAAGAAAATGTGCGTACCTTTAATGATAGACCACCTGTTATCTGAGACCACTTATTGATTGCACTAGAGGTGGTCTCTCAAGACAGGTTTTACTGTAGTAGCATGATTCTATGCTCGTAGAATTTCTGATCTTTACTTGCAAAAAACTGAACCAAGTGACTTTTGCATGTAAAGAATTCTGTAAAGATTGGAATAAGTAATTATCAGAGGGTGCCAGATACAGTGAATATGGTGGGTATAGTAGCACATCCCATCCAAGCTGTAACAGCTTCTAGTGAGTCATCAAAGACGAGTCATCAAACTTGTATGAAGTTTGGCATTGTCATGGTGAAACACTCGAAGCTGTAACAGCTTCTGGCGAGTCATCAAACTTGTATGAAGTCTGGCATTATCATGGTGAAACACTACTCTTTTCTGTTAATCAATTCTGGCTCTTTCTTCTGTTTGGAATCACTCAATTTGTCCAATCGGTGGTAGTACACTTCAGAATTAATTGTGGAATTGTCTGGTAGAAGCTCAAAAAAAATTCCCTTGAAATCCCACCAAACAAAGAGCATCACTTTTTTTATGAATATTGACGTTTGAATGTCATAATTCATGAAAAAAATGGAGAAGAGGAGATGAGCCAGCTCCACTTTTCTCCATAATCATTTGCATTCAACATTGTTGTAAACAATCCATTTTTCATCACCAATTATGATTTGCTTCAGAAAGGGATCATTTTCTTCACGTTTGAGCAGCAAATCACAGATGTCGATGCAATGGAGAATCTCCTCTTTCTTTGAGAACATGTGAAATCCGAATATTGAGCTTTGAAACAAAACAAGTCATTTCAAATGGTTGTGAATGGTCGAATTCAAAAAATTTAATCTTGTAGTAATTTCTCGTGTTGTTATTCAGCAGTTTGCTTTAACCAATACCTTTATTTTGTCATCATCAGCTTCAGCTGACTTTCCAGAACTGATGACACTAATGCACATATCACCAATTGATATTAAATATAAATATAATAATTTCTAATGTTTCTGATTAACATTTTTGTACAACTTATTAACTCATTACACTGCTCCATGGTAATCATAAGTGTGTATCTCAAGCTCTTCGAACAGGGAACAAAATTGACTATTTTTTCAAACACAAAACTTTATAAGTACTTTCGAGCCTTCATAACATTATAAACTAATATATATATATATTTATTTTAATATTAGTTTATAAGCGTATGTTGTCTTTATGCTCGAGTATTCTATCGCAGAAATTCCTCTTAGTAGCGCCTATATGCGCTTCTCTACGTGATCTTGGATATACTCAATGGGTATTTTGTACACACCTGATTCAAGGTTGGGATTCCTCTTTTCTTTGTCATTTGTATGTTGTCTTTATGCTCGAGTATTCTATCGCAGAAATTCCTTAGTAGCGCCTATATGCGCTTCTCTACGTGATCTTGGATATTATCAATGGGTATTTTGTACACACCTGATTCAAGGTTGGGATTTCTCTTTTCTTTGTCATTTCTAAGCATACCAAATATGGTGGGCGGTCTCTTATAAGTGGATTTTATATTAGCTTTCATTAAGGTTTTGGTCAATGTCTTATAACCTTGTAACTAACAAGGCAGGGAGACCCTGCTGGTGTTATCTATTATAGAGCGTGACTGTTGGGCTTGGGTGGGCTGCCTGGTATGACAACGTTGGTTTTCAAATTTGCGCTTTTGTTCAAAAAATATTTTACGCATAAATTTTAAGCTGTACCCATATTTAATGTATTACTACAATGAGTTAAGGCCCGTCGAAAGTAGGTGCAGAAGGAGGATTTCTTGTAAGACCATGGGTCGTAAGACCACCTGGGAATTAAGACGGGTGTATTAGTAGGTTTGGTGTAAACGGTAGTTTCAATAACTTTTGACGGGCCTTAACTCATTGTAGTAATGATACATTTTTTAACAATGAACTCCATAGGATTTACCAATGTGACTTTAAACATAGGTACAGCTTAAAATTTATGCATAAAATATTTCTTGAACAAAAGCACAAAACCAACGTTGTCATACCGGGCAGCCCACCCAAGCCCAACAGTCATGCTCTATAATAGATAACACCAGCAGGGTCTCCTTGCCTTATCGGTTACAAGGTTATAAGACACTGACCAAAACCTTAATGAAAGCTAATATAAAATCCACTTATAAGAGACCGCCCACCATATTTGGTATGCTTAGAAATGACAAAGAGGAATCCCAACCTTGAATCAGGTGTGTACAAAATACCCGTTGATAATATCCAAGATCACTGTAGAGAAGTGTATATAGGCGCTA
Organism: Olivierus martensii; assembly: GCA_000484575.1. Taxonomy (NCBI): domain Eukaryota; kingdom Metazoa; phylum Arthropoda; class Arachnida; order Scorpiones; family Buthidae; genus Olivierus; species Olivierus martensii. The sequence continues at coordinate 4,798 of AYEL01069537.1, forward strand.
CTAAGAGGAATTTCTGCGATAGAATACTCGAGCATAAAGACAATATACAGAAAGGAAATCTCTCGACGGCACTGGCCCAGAAAGCATACGACATCCGGTGGGACGAAGCTAAAGTTTTTAAGAAAATTCAAGATCACAAAGAGCTTTTTACTTCTCGACGGCACTGGCCCAGAAAGCATACGAGAAAGACGTTAACATCCGGTGGGACGAAGCTAAAGTTTTTAAGAAAATTCAACATAACAAAGAGCTTTTTACTTCAGAGAGGGTAGAGATCCTTAGAGCAAATCAGAACGAAAATGTTATTAATCTACAACAAGCAGATATTATGTCGAAAGCATGGAAATATACTATCCAAAAGAATACAGAGATTGCCCAAGAAAACCACTCGAGCTAATGTAAACAATGTAACTTTTTATGTAAACACTTCTAGCCGCTGGACTCTAGACGTTTATTTGTTAACTGTCCCTGAATACCTGGCTGTTATATATTTTTCTGATTCTATATTATTTAGTTACTTTATATTGTTAATTTTATTTTAACCAAAACTTTACTTTTGTTTATTTTTTGGCGAGATCTATTTTTAAATTATATTATTTTTGTTCTAGAATTATCTTTTTAAAAAACTGTTCTAATGTTAAGTGAATATGTAACTGAGGATGGTATTGAGAAATACCGAAAACGTTTTTACTGACTTTAATAAAGAGTGTTCCCTACACTGATAGTTTTGCTGTACTGAGTTTGAACTGATAATATTGTATTAATATTTCTGAAAAATTTCTTGTCAATACTGTCAATTGTAAAAACTAATTTTCACATATCACAGTTTATTTTACAATAGAATAATTTATCAGAATTTATTGAAAATAATTAGAATAAAATGTTTAAAACAGTATGGTTACTTGTATCCTACTTTATCTGCACACAAACATCTGCAAATTATTTTTTCATATATATATATATTTAATGAAAAAAACTATCTTTATAACAATAAAATTACTTTAATTATTCTTTAAAAGAAACATTTTTACCTTATATCATTATATTATATCATCGGCAGCTTTCATCTAGAATAAAAATACTTTTCATTCTATATGAAAATTAGTGTCATAATAAAGATTAGAAGTGAAAAATCCATAAATTTTGGGCATTTCAACTTCCAACCATTCCAAGTCTTGATACCAGAGTTTGAAACCAAACCTAATCATAAGTCAAGACTATTTGTATATTATTCTGTAAAACCCACAGGAGTAATGCAGATAAGATATTTATTGTCCCTTACTTTAACACTTAACACAATCTAGTGATACTTATTATCACTAGATTATGTTAAGTGTTCTTATTATCATAGAATAAAATAATTGGGGCATCTAAGGCTCTATAAAAAAAGTGATGTAGGGACATGCCCATTCTAATACAGTACAATACTGTACATGATAATCCTAAATATCTTTTTTAGGTTTTAAATGAAAAAAGCGTGCATGCATGCACAAACACAAATGCACACACATATACAGGGTCGTGCAAATAAATCCGGATTAATCGCGATGTAATTAAAAATGACAAAATTCACACACATATACACGGTCGTGCAGATAAATCCGGATTAATCGCGATGTAATTAAAAATGACAAAATTGCAAGAAAAAATAAATTTTTTATAAAGAAACCTAGATAAAAACATATTTACATTATTTACAATTGCAGTTACTCTATGAAGCCGCCATCTAATGCTACAACTTTTTCCAGGTGGGTCCGGAAACTCTGACACGCACGCTTCACTCCTCTTGGTCTAACGAGGTCATGCACGCTTCACTCCTCTCGGTCTATCGAGGTCATGACCTCGACAATGGTTTTCAGGGAGTGTTTAATGTTGCAGTGGTTTTCGTTGACCTTTGATTCGACAACGCCCCTACACGTAATAGTCGAGGGGTTTACTGTTGTGGTGGTTTTCATTGACCTTTGATTCGACAACGCCCCTACATGTAATAGTCGAAAGGATTGCAGTCGGGCTTGAGGGAGGCCACAACTCGGGCGACCAATGGTATGGGTGACTGCGGATCTGCACATAAACATCTGCAAGTTATTTTTTCATATATATATATTTAATGAAAAAAACTATCTTTATAACAATAAAATTACTTTAATTATTCTTTAAAAGAAACATTTTTACCTTATATCATTATATTATATCATCGGCAGCTTTCATCTAGAATAAAAATACTTTTCATTCTATATGAAAATTAGTGTCATAATAAAGATTAGAAGTGAAAAATCCATAAATTTTGGGCATTTCAACTTCCAACCATTCCAAGTCTTGATACCAGAGTTTGAAACCAAACCTAATCATAAGTCAAGACTATTTGTATATTATTCTGTAAAACCCACAGGAGTAATGCAGATAAGATATTTATTGTCCCTTACTTTAACACTTAACACAATCTAGTGATACTTATTATCACTAGATTATGTTAAGTGTTCTTATTATCATAGAATAAAATAATTGGGGCATCTAAGGCTCTATAAAAAAAGTGATGTAGGGACATGCCCATTCTAATACAGTACAATACTGTACATGATAATCCTAAATATCTTTTTTAGGTTTTAAATGAAAAAAGCGTGCATGCATGCACAAACACAAATGCACACACATATACAGGGTCGTGCAGATAAATCCGGATTAATCGCGATGTAATTAAAAATGACAAAATTGCAAGAAAAAATAAATTTATTATAAAGAAAACTAGATAAAAACATATTTACATTATTTACAATTGCAGTTACTCTATGTAGCCGCCATCTGATGCTACAACTTTTTCCAGGCGGGTCCGGAAACTCTGACATGCACGCTTCACTCCTCTCGGTCTAACGAGGTCATGACCTCGACAATGGAAGCTTTCAGGGAGTCTTTGCTGTTGTGGTGGTTTTCGTTGACCTTTGATTCGACAACGCCCCTACACGTAATAGTCGAGGGGATTGCAGTCGGGGCTTGAGGGAGGCCACAACTCGGGCGACCAATGGTATGGGCGACTGCGGCGACAAATCGCCACTCGATCCAAATCGGCGACAAATCGCCACTCGATCAAATCGGCAACAAATTCGTCACTCCTCTTAGTCAGACCGCTTTCGATGTTTGACCCGGTCAGGAATAACTTCCTCCGTCTCAGACTCCCTGAACTTCTTCGCTGGGTCATAAACCTGCGTCTTTTTGTAACCGAACTACTCGATTATTTCTCGCGGCGACTTTCCGGCGCGAAGAGAATCGAGTATAGCCACTTTCCGATCGTGCTCTGCACGTGCTGATGACTTTAGTTGAACAGTATCCTGTATCATAATCAGTAATAATTCTTTTAGCTAAGTAATTCTGTAAAAATCCAATAATAATAATGCAAGTAAGTTTTCTGTTGCCCCCTTTCTTTGACACTTAGCGCCATCTATTGATATTTATTGTCATAAAATAAAAATTCGGCCCCTAGGGCCCTAAAAAATGACCAAATAAAAAAAAGATTTGTTGTCGTAGACATCCGAGAATTAGACCTTTCTAACGATACCCTTTATATAGAAATCAGTACAGTGGTTCATCCAAAAAAGGGACTCCAGCCAGCCACGTTTGACTAATTATAATATAGATTCTAATTCCAAAGAGGATATTAGGAATATTTAGATTATTTAACATTTTTTTTATGTTCATATTTGTTAATCCTGGTGTAGCAACAAAATAATAATTATAGCCTATATCTAAACACTAAAATTTTATTATGAAAAAATTTTCAATTTTGATCAACAGGCCAAATTTAGTTCTATATAATTTCTATTATGAAATAATGCAAATCATGTTTTTAACAAAACTGAAACTTAACAATTCACAATTTAAACAGTATCTACTAAAATAAATAACTTTTATTCATGTAAATTATAATAAATAAATAATTTTAGGTACAAACATTAACGTAGACATCCGAGAATTAGACCTTTCTAACGATACCCTTTATATAGAAATCAGTACAGTGGTTCATCCAAAAAAGGGACTCCAGCCAGCCACGTTTGACTAATTGGTACAGTGGTTCATCTGAAAAAGGGACTCCAGCCAGCCACGTTTGACTAATTATAATATAGTTCTAATTCCAAAGAGGATATTAGGAATATTTAGATTATTTAACATTTTTTTTATGTTCATATTTGTTAATCCTGGTGTAGCAACAAAATAATAATTATAGCCTATATCTAAACACTAAAATTTTATTATGAAAAAATTTTCAATTTTGATCAACAGGCCAAATTTAGTTCTATATAATTTCTATTATGAAATAATGCAAATCATGTTTTTAACAAAACTGAAACTTAAATAACTTTTATTCATGTAAATTATAATAAATAAATAATTTTAGGTACAAACATTAAATACTATCTTATATTATTATTATTAAATAAATGTATTAATAAATATATACAAATAGTCCTTGACTTATGACTACTCATCCTTATGATGGTGATGAAATCTGTTAATTCTGTGATTGGTCATTGCAATTCAATGGGTTTGAATCCCTGATCCAAATGACAGGATATACAGAAAGCATCCTTGTTTTTGTGTTTGATTCTTATAGTTTCATGTTTTTTATGTTTATTTCTGACTTCTAACCAAATCCAACTTATGACAGTGGGGCTCAAACCGAACTCCATATTAAATAGAGGACTATCTGTATACAATAATATATTAAATAATAATATGCATCAACTGATCTTATACAAATTGTCAGATCTAATATTACAGATAAACATTCTACTTCTTTATCAGTGGTTCTCAACCTTTTTACCCCCAGGTCACATATATTTATTTGCTACATTAAGCAGGCTGCAATATGCTATATCAGCAGTCGGCAACCAGTTGGTATCATGTGAAAAAGTCTGACTTCTAAAAAAAAAAATTGCCTACAAAAAACTCGAATTCTCAATTCATGAATGCCATAGGACTCAGTGTTTTCCAAACTGTGGGGCACTAGTCTATTGCAAGAGGATATACAAGAATTAACAAAAACATCATTTTTGAGACAAACAAACAAAAAAACAAATTCAAATTGGTATCAAATAAATATCTGTTTTTTGAGAAATTGTTTTAAATTTTTTAGTATATATAAAATAAGAAGATAGGTGTCAGATCTAATATTACAGATAAACATTCTACTTCTCTATCAGTGGTTCTCGTTCTCAACCTTTTTACCCCCAGGTCACATATATTTATTTGCTACATTAAGCAGGCTGCAATATGCTATATTAGCAGTCGGCAACCAGTTGGTGTCATGTGAAAAAGTCTGACTTCTAAAAAAAAGTTGCCTACAAAAAACTCGAATTCTCAATTCATGAATGCCATAGGACTCAGTGTTTTCCAAATTGTCAGATCTAATATTACAGATAAACATTCTACTTCTTTATCAGTGGTTCTCAACCTTTTTACCCCCAGGTCACATATATTTATTTGCTACATTAAGCAGGCTGCAATATGCTATATCAGCAGTCGGCAACCAGTTGGTATCATGTGAAAAAGTCTGACTTCTAAAAAAAAAAATTGCCTACAAAAAACTCGAATTCTCAATTCATGAATGCCATAGGACTCAGTGTTTTCCAAACTGTGGGGCACTAGTCTATTGCAAGAGGATATACAAGAATTAACAAAAACATCATTTTTGAGACAAACAAACAAAAAAACAAATTCAAATTGGTATCAAATAAATATCTGTTTTTTGAGAAATTGTTTTAAATTTTTTAGTATATATAAAATAAGAAGATAGCTGCACACTGGAACAGCTTTCATCATGATTTACAAACTTAATAAACAGCTTAAATAAAAATCTAAAATCAGATGATGAATTTATTAAAGTATCTAAGAATGGAGAAATTTATCAAAAGTTTTCCTTTGCAAATATGATTAAAAATTTAATTGTTTATTTATGCAGGCAACAAAATGATGCAAAACTGGCAACTTCAATGCCATGAAATGATAAGCTTTTTTCAGAAATGATTAATTATAAAAAAAGCATTTTTTTTTGTATTGGTGAAACATGGAATCTTAAATCGCAAGATTTTCCCCCTTGGCTCTTTTTCATGCATTGTAAAATTTTATGACTGCATCAGGAAGGATCTAGCAAATTAAGAAAATTCTAATTTTTCCAGATTTAAAAAAAATTTTTTAACGTCAGAACTTTTATTATTTTTCGCATGTGGGAGAAGAATTCCACGCTTTCATTAAATTCATGACTGTGTGTTCCGGGCCACAAGTTGAGAATGGCTGGTCTATATCATGAATAACTCATGGTCAAATTGTTGAAAAATAATTTTCAACAATTTTATTTGAGTGATTCAATAGTGAAGTAGAGTCCAAAAATACTTTTCTTTAAAATTGACTTTCCTCAGATTGAGTTAATTCTTTAAAATATAAACTATTAATTTAAATTACTATACTTTTCAACAATTTTATTTAAGTGATTCAATAGTGAAGTAGAGTCCAAAAATACTTTTCTTTAAAACTGACTTTCCTCAGATTGAGTTAATTCTTTAAAATATAAACTATTAATTTAAATTACTATTTATAATTTGATATAATACATTATACTGATATAACAACTACTGATTACAAAAGATAATTTATTATATGAAAATTAGCAAAAATGTTTATTTCACAAAATCCAGGCTCATGGACTCTGTTTCTTTAACACTAAATCACTCATTTATTAATCTTATAATAATTCGTTCCATTATAATATTATAATAAAATATAATTTATAATTATACAGATTTTTCTTACTTTAGTTTTTGAAAGGCCTTGACATATTGCTATGAATAAAAATAAATGTAATTAATATTTAGATAAGATTATTCTTGAAAAATTATTTATTTAAAATTTTCTAAGAAAAAATTCCTACTATTAAAGAGAGCTCTTCGTCTTTGAGGATCACTTTCATAAAACACACACAATTCTTCTATCAAAGATAATAATAATAAAGTTCTATTTGCATCTTGACACCGAGCTGTTGTATCTAATGACTGGCAAAGAACTTTTGAAGACTCATCTTTATTTAGGTTTTTCAATAAATCTGTAATTTTTTTATCACACAAAATTATATTATAATAATTAAAATCAATATTAAAGATTTAATTTCTACTAAAAATAATGGAAATAACTAAAAATTTACAATCAAAAAACAATAATTTCTAAACATAAAGACAGCAGAGTGTAAAGCAAATATATGTATAAACATTTATATAATTCCCTCTACTTTTTAACTAAAGATAAAATACAAACATCAAATTTATTATTTTTTGCTGTATTTCTCTAATAACTCTATAAAAAATAAATAATTAGGATGGCCTGCTGTATAATAAATATTCATCACACAGAAATTCTCATTATCTATACTAAATTTTCATGTGACAGCTGATTGTGATTAAATGTTTGATTGAATTTAAGTTTATACATGTAAACATGAACCTGATTTACTGATTATGATTAAATTTCAAACAATGTGATTTCCATTTGTTTAATTGTCTCTATGCTGTTAGTGACATCACAAGATTTCTCTATCATCTGTTACTTCAGGAAAAAAAAATATTATAGCATTTAAAATAGTGGATCATTTAGCTATGTTGGTTAATTGTAACATTGTTGTAAAATGTAAACATTTAAATAACAAATAAATTCATTGTTTAAATGTTTTCATTTTAGACCATTCATCTTGCAATAGAAAATAGATATCTTTAACATAGGATATATTTTAACATTAACAAACATTATATTGATAAACAAACTCTTCCGGAAGCAGTAGAAAATAAAAATATTTTTGAAGCAAAGAAAATGATGACAATGATAACATAATTATAATTCTGAACAGAAGTAATGAAATTAATGTAAAACAGAAGAGAAGAAATTGACTTAGAAGAGTATGATAGAAAAATACTGCATATTACACAAACAGAGTGTTCATATTCAAGCCCAAAGGATTGAAGTTTAACAGAATTGATCTTTGGACAATAAGCAGTTTTAGATAAGAAATATATAAATTAATGACTATTTAGCAATTTTATATTTTTAAAAAATTTGATCATCATCATTTTAAAAAATGTATTCAATTGTGTGATTTTTTTAATATTTTGTTAATATTTTATTTCAAAATTAATTTATGATGATTGTTTTTATCATATATAACAAAAATATAAAATTCTAAAAATATCTGAATAACTTTTTGTAAATTAACTGTTCTTTTACTGCCATTGATAACACTGTAGCCATAATTTTGATTATGTTCCAGTCCTATTACTTGAAGGTCAAAGTTTCAACTGCATATATAACAGGATAGAAGATCACTAATAAATAGTTTAAAAGTTAAAATAGATGCAAAAATATAATCAATATTTATTAAATATACAGTAATTAAATGTTATTGCATTTTTACTGTGTGAATTAAAGTGAACATTGGTATAAAAATAGAATCAAAAGCTTATAAAGCAAATGAAGGAGGGTGTGGTGTTCCCCCTAATTGCTAACTGATAGAGTTAAATAATGTTCATGTTAAACACTTTTCTTCTTTTATTTATTAAATATTAATGTAGAAGACAAAATCAGGAGTGTTAGATGAAAAATAAATTATTATTGATTGAGAAAATGGCAGATAATGCAATTCAATGGATTGCAGAAAATCATCAAAAACTAATTCTTTTAAATAAAATACTTAAAATTTAATTATTATAATTAAAAAGAATGTTTTTATAAAGAAAATGAAGTAAACAGAATTAGATTATTTTAAAATTTTCAAAAATTTCAATTCTATTTACATCATAAAGAAAGAATGATATAAGAAAGATACACCTGAAAATTTCAAGTAGATATCTTAAAAGATAGCAAAAATATCTCAATTTATCTAAAATATTAAAATTTTTTTAAAAAATTATTAGTATTAATTAGTTGTTTACAAAAACTAATTTCCAGGATTTCTCAACACAAAAGTGTTAATCTATGAATGTATATCTTCTGTAATGTTTGTGCTCAATGTACTTTGATTGTAAGAAGCCAAAGTATTTTTAAGTCTTCCTTCAATCTGTTTACAAAAACTAATTTCCAGGATTTCTCAACACAAAAGTGTGTTTGTGCTCAATGTACTTTGATTGTAAGAAGCCAAAGTATTTTTAAGTCTTCCTTCAATTTTCAATTTAGTCTTTAGATTTTATAAAATTATATTTATATGTACATATTTTGTTTCTTAATCATTACATTCAAAAATATGGAAATTAACTGATATCAACTGATTTTCATTCCAGTTCCTGTTTATGCTAAAGATATAAATGAATGTTGAAAATATCAAAAAATTACAGAAAATTCAGAGAGGAAATTTGTTAAAGAGAAATGTCACCTTTACAAAAGCTATAAAAATAATAACTGGTTAATAAAAATATTAAATTTACCCAATTTTTGAATAAAATAATTTTAATTAATTTAAATTTAAGGCTTTTTCTGAGTTATTTTATATTTAATTTCAGAATTATCCAGAAATATTTATCTGATACAACAGGTCCCCAACTTATGTGATTACAATGGGTCCTTGTCTTAAATGGTTTTAACTTATGTAGATTCAGAGATATGAAGACTCACAAGTTTTTAATTTTTTGTTAAATTTCCATAAAACACTAATGCAAAATTTATTAAAGTACATACATTTTTGCAAAAATATTATTTATGGCCTTAAATTTTCTTATCTATAGTTAAAGTAGTCTCATAACTTTCATTTAATCATTCTGTTTGCTAATGTGCTTATTTTTATATGTTGAATTTAAACTTTGTTGGACTTGTACAATTTTTCATTTATGCATAATTTTTTTGGACAAATTAATTGCTAAGTCAGGAATCTAATGTGAAAAATTTCTGTGTAAATCAAAATCATGTAAGTCCAACAATGCTTAATAAACAGAATGATTGCATTAATAAATAGAATGACTGAGTGAATTTATGAGCATACTTTAGGCGTAGATGAGAAAATTTAAGATCATAAGTAATATTTTTGCAAAAAAGCAAATTGTTTAATGAATGCATAATTTCATCCCACTTCTTATTAAATGTAAATAATTCAGCACAATTTCAAAAGTTTATTTTATTTCTAGAATATATAACGCAAATATATTGGAGACGTATGATGCAATGTGAATGCTAAAGGAATTTTTCCGAACTTTAAATTTTAGAATGTTTGAAATTTTGGAACGTATATTCGATTATATAAACATGTTTTAAATGTATTTTAAAAATATTAGTTGGTAAAGTTATACTGATGAGGACTCAACAGACCTAAAAATACTTTAATAAAGAAAATTTTCTGTTTGAAGAAATAGTTGATTTTGTTCCCTGCTCAAAGAGCTTGAGATATACACTTGTAATATAATTTATTTTAATTCCAAATAATAATTTGAAAATATTTTATGAAATTATTAACAGAATATGAATATTTTATTATTGCTATTATAATTGCTCTTTCTTAGCACTTGAAGTTGCTAAAATTGTGGCTGAAGTTCCTGTTAGTTGTTGAAATTGAAATCCTCTGGTTTTTTTTTTTATAACTAACTTTTAAATTTTTGTACATTTTCAGATAGTACTGATAATTTAGAAAATACAGCATGATTATTTTGCAGCTTATTTCAGAATCATGTTTACATTTCTGATAATCACATATATTTGTTAGCTTTCAATTCCTGTCAGTTGCAGCAAAATTTCATTGAATATTTAGATTTTTTGTCATTTAAGGTTTGTTAAATATTTTTATTGAGATATAGAAATGACCAAAAATTGTAATATTTCTTTGGTATTCTGCCAAATAAATATTTCAATAAAATAGTGTTGTAGAGAAATCTGATTGAACATGACATGATTGTGTTCTACTCTCCATCCAGATTTCCTTCATGTTACATTGACATTTCAATGATGTAAGTCTAGCATTTTTTCAAAGTGACTTTATTTATTCCAATAGTAAACTGAACTTGGAAAATTTTTAATATTATAAAAGAAATTACTATTTCAATGAATATCATATGGTTCTAATACTTGAAAGTTGGGAGGTTGGCTTATATGTGCTTGCACACACAAGCCAACCTGTGTGTGTGTTTACATATACATTACATAATATATGTAAACATGCGTGTGTGTACACACACACCACACACACCACACACACCACACACACCACACACACACCACACACACACCACACACACACCACACACACACCACACACACACCACACACACACCACACACACACCACACACACACCACACACACACCACACACACACCACACACACACCACACACACACCACACACACACCACACACACACCACACACACACCACACACACACCACACACACACCACACACACACCACACACACACCACACACACACCACACACACACCACATAACTTTATTTTTACACAAACTAAATGGAAAAACTCTGTGCTATCAGTGGTAAAGTAAGCAAAATTTATTACAGAAAATTTCACTAATGTTTTCGGCAGTTACACCATTCTCAGGTGAAACATTCTAATCAAACATTGTTAAAACTGAAGGAATACTCAGTCATCATGGTAACGACTTACCAATGTAAACATTATTAACATAAGTGTTTTTTAAAAATTACATTAAAATAACAAAATAAATATATAAGGATATATAGAGATTAAACATAAATATAATACAATAACTTAAGTAATTATATAAAAATTAATTATACTTAAAAACTAATAAAAGTTCACATAATCCTGCACTCAAGAAAATTAAGGGAATGCTATCAATATGATTTTTGCCGATCTTTCTCAATTGCGTATTTCTAGGGCTGGAAGGTTCCCAAGCTAGTTTGTCATTCAACAAGTTTTCTTCTCACTTTCTTTGTAAAATCTCCACAGATTTGGTGATGGTCAGTTGTGTTTTTGATTTGAGGGATTTTGCTACCTTTGCCTTTTCCCATCATATAGTCAGATCCTTGCTGCATGCCTCTATTGCTAGAGATGTGGATAACCTGGCCTGTGTAATATCTCTTTTATGCTCTTTGAGTCTTCTTCCTAAGGTTCTTGCCCTGACTTCTACGTAGGCAGCCTCTTCATAGAAAGAAGGAAATTCTGGAAAGAAAGAAGACTGAAAATTCATCTGTTTTCTCTGGGTTTTTCCATACTACCAACACATCATCAACATATTGGACATAAGAGTTTCATTTATTTATTCATTCCTCTATTCTAACCATCCATGAAACTCTTATGTCTGATATGTTGATGATGTATTAGTAGTATGGAAAAACCCAGAGAAAATAGACAGATTTCCAGTAGCTATGACTATGGAGTACGATCTGAAACTAAAGAAAGACCAACAGAACAGCACTGAAATACACTTCTTAGATTTGAACATTGAAATATAGGGCAAAGATCTTAAAACCAAAGTTTACAGAAAACCAACTTACCACTCAATCATAATTCCCAGCTGGTCCAACAATCCTGTGACCTACAAAAAGGCGGCCTTAAGTAGTTACTATAAAAGGGCACTAGCATACTGCACTGACAAGAACGATATGCTACAAGAATTGTCCTACATAGAAGAAGTTGGTAAACAACATGGATATATAATGGATGATTGGTTAACAAACATAATCCGTTCCAAGACAATGTTCGTTATCCAAATTGTTCATTAACCGATCATTGATTTACCATAGGTTTTTATGGGAATTTGATTAATTCATTCCGGAGACCCAAAAAAAACAAATAAAAAATTATTTAAATTCTTACTACGTTTATTTATATGTAATAACAATAATATATACATTTATAGTCTTGTATTTTCATCTATTATGTTTATTTTCCATTAAACAATCTGTCTAATTTTGATTGCTTTTCTCTCTCCTTCAGGATTTTTTGGAAGTGATTAATAGCATTGTCATGATAGAGATCCCCAAATCTATTGACCTTAACCTGGTATGGATGCCATTCCTGTGTTAGAGATCTCTAATCTTATTGACCTTAACTTGGTATGGGTGCCAGTGATAGAGATCCCCAAGCCTATTGACCTAAATCTGGTATGGGTGCCATTCTGGATAGAGATTCCCAAGCCTATTGATTTCAACCTAGTATGGGTGCCATTCTAAGGGCAGAGATCCCCAAGCCTATTGACCTCAACCTGGTATGGGTGCCATTCTAGCACCAAAAAAATTGTAAAATCTCTCTCTACCTTCTTTAATAAATCTTTGATCTAAAATATTATAAAATCCCTCTCTTACCTTCTTAATAAATCTTTGATGAAACCAAGCCTATTGACCTTAACCTGGTATGGATGCCATTCTAACACCAAAAGTCGTAAAATCTCTCTCTTACCTTCTTTAATAAATTTTTGATTTGTTTTAAGTTGTTTCATAGTTCTTTTTAATCGGGAAAAACTACTGTTCCCCATCCTTACCCATAAGTCCACGAACGCGCAAGGCCTAAGCCTGTCATTCCATTAGGTTAGCTAAGCTGCCATATCCTCATGGAATATTTTTATCTGGCGGCGCCACTTACAGAGCCGCCATCATCACAGGCTGACAAACACCCATGATGAAGACAACCGGAAGGATGGTTTCAATGGGCCGAAGATCCCTCCTGAAAAATTGGAGGAGTGGGATCCCCAGATCCTCCAGAATGTTAAGCCACAGTTTTACCACGCAACCATCGGGCTGACCTGTCATTCCGTTAGTCCATGGATCCCACAGTATGTTCTGTGAAGTGTTCGTTATCTGAACATGTGTTCATTAACTGAACATAAAAATCTTTTGAAAAAGTGTTTGTTATCCAAACTGTTCATTAACCAATCACACCCACTGTACTAAAACATTCTTACAACAAATTTGGAATAAAGTAAAAAGGGAAACACCTAGCCGAGATCCAATTCACCAAAGAGCTCGAGATAATCCAAAGGACTTCATACCAGTGCCTTATAATATTAAAAACTTGCAAGTTATGAAGAAGGTGGTGAAGAAGGCCAAAAAGAAATTGGCCCCACATAGAGCTCCTACGTTATTCAATCTTTTAAGAAATGAAAAAGACCCCTTGAAACCATGGGAAAAGAAAGGAGTCTATAGAATCCCATCAGAGATGAACACAGTCGAACAAGCCACATACATAGGAGTGACAAATAGAAACCTAATAAGACGACTTGAAGAACACAAAAGGGGTATTTCCCAAGCCAACCTATCAACATTTCTGGCGGTGGAAGCATACAGCAGAAATTTGTCCATACAATAGGAGGAGGCAAAGGTGATAAAACCCTAAAACCAGGGACCCAACCCACCATCACAGAGTCAATAGAGATATTGAAGAGAAGAAGGGATGAAAACCTAGTGAATGACAAACTTGTCTGGGAACCCCCCATCCCTGGAAATATGTAATAGACAAGGAAGGATGATTGATAGTGATGACTTTAACTAGAACTTCTCCGAAAGAAGTTTTTTAGAACTGCTATTAGTCTTTAAGTTTTACTAGTTTTAATTTTGTTGCAGTTATTCCTCATAGTATCTTTATGTTCTTTTTAAGTTTACATGTATATTTATACTAAATTATTTCTCCTTGTTAAACAAAAATAAACCCTATTTCTGATATTTTTAAGGAAAACCTGTATATTTTAATTTTTTTAATTTTTTGTAATAAGAAACAGTGCCATAGTAACACATTATTCCTTCTGTTTTGAATCATATTCGAATAGAACATTTTTACGTGATGATGGCCTAACTGCTGAAAAAGTTTGTGTTATTTTTCTTAAATAAAAATGTTTTTAATTTTGCTTAGCTGCTAATAGTGCTGGAAGTTCTTTAATTAAATGATTTATCTTACTTATTTGGCTTATTGTTTACTTTTATTTAATAACTAACGTAAGATGTATTTCAGTATGGTATTGGAATAGCTAAAAATTTTATTTGTTATTGTCTGTAATCTAAAATATTACTATGGTCATCTTTGTTGTTGGTATTAGATTTAAACCATGTTAAACTGAAATCATATCATGTAAAAGAAAAATTTAGATATCAACTTTTCAACTATGTTAAACCAAAATCATGGAATTCAAATACCATATAAATCAAGGATTGGGTGTATATGTTATTTTTGTTGTTTATAAATTCTCATTAGTCATTTGTGAATTGTTAAATTTATGTACATCATTAGCAAAAAAGATAGATAACAATTCTTTTATCTCATTTTCAAAATATTTATTTCCATAACTAAGTATGAAAATTTCATATTGTTTCTTTATTTTTGTGTTATGCCTAGTCTTAACATGTATATTGTTAGAAATGTTTAACAGATGGTGCACAACTAGTGTGCAACATCATTGACTACCTATAAAGTGCAAAGCACCTAGCAAGTCATGTATTTATCATGGAGTGCAGCAGTTATAAGAATAGTATTGCTGTAATTGTATTGTATAAAGTAGAAAAATCAGTTTTTGAGATTTTCAACATGCTTAAGAAGCTGAAAATCAATTGAATGTTTGTCTACCAGACCATCAAAAAGCTCCTTGAGATTTGGCCTGCTACTGACTACCCCAGATACTGTCATCTCACAGTGTACTTGGCTGTGCACTGTAAGAACTGCTTTTGTGGTGAAAGTAGTATCTGCTTGTATTTGATGAAATCCTGTCATAAAATAATGTTCAGCTCACAATCCATCATTTCAATGATGTCAGTATCATGTATGCTGCAAAGTAAGGATGAGAATTTACTGGTAGCTCACAGCTCACTTCCTCATTCCAAAACTGAAACAGCAGAGAGATTTAAAAGCAAAATGTATGATATAATATTATGCAAACAATCATCAGAGAGAGATTCTTTTCATCAGTGGAAAGAATCTATCTCTGATGATTTTCACTATTGAAGATGATTATATCTGCCAAAATGATAGTGTCTGTGCATCAACCTCATGAGAAGTTCAGGAGAAAGCACTAAGGAGATCATAAGGGTCCATCATCCTACATTTGTCATGATTTATACTCATTCAACAAAAGCACTACACTGCAGTGGAGAATAATACATAACATTTATTTTCTAAGAACAAACGTTTTCGGCCATGGTTGTGGCCATCCTCAAGTTCAATAACTTAAGTGCATACTGAGTTCTAGAATGCTACACTATATGAAAGATTGTTCTAAAAAATTTAAAATTAACATTACAAGAACAAAAACTAAATAAAAGAAAATAGGACGTTCTAAAGATATTATGAACAATTTTAAAAAACAACCTCAGTGCAGGTTACTATGGTTTCATATGCGGTCACGTGGTTACTTTTGTATTTTTATAACATCGTAAATAAGTTCAAAAATATACACTTAAAATCGCAGAGAACTGACGTTAAAATAATCTAGGATTTATTTCATGCCCATTCTTTAGGTTGAGATTTAATGGTTGTATTGTGCTCTTTATCATTTTAGGATTGCGTATTCCCGTGCTTTTGGTATTCCAGTCATCTTCTCATTTAATAATGTTTCTTCATCTTGCCTTTTTGTTAATTCTAATGCTTCTGCTACGTACGTATTCTCTTTCTTCCCAATCTGTCTTATCACCTTAGCTTCGTTCCACAAAATTTCTGTGTCATTCTTGTAAGCGTCTATCGAACATCTATAGAAGAAAGAGCATATGTACATAGCGGAAGTGTTAGAATTAACAACTATTACCAATAGGCCGACTAGGACGCGTCCTAGGGTCCCATGATTCTAGGGGCCCCAAAACTATCAATCAGTTTTCAACTTTTATAAATACTTTAATAAAACCCATTTTTTCTTATTAAAAGTGCTAGATAAAAGGTAAAATTTTAAAGGTTCCTTATAAGTTATAAGGAGCCTTTAAAATTAAACGTAGCTGATTTGAATTTTTAGGGGCTCCAAAACCTTGCTCGTCCTAGGTGTAGCTGATTTGAATTTTTAGGGGCCCCAAAGCCTTACTCGTCCTAGGAAAGCCTTGCTCGTCCTAGGGCTCCAAAAATGCAAATCCGGCTCTGGTTATTAATGTGGCAATACGTAGTGACACTAGAACAGCAGTGTGCAACCTGTGGGTCGCCACCCCTCAAGGGGTCACAGAAAAATTGTTGGGAATCATGAAATTTTGAGAAATTCTTATATTGGCTTTCAATTGGTAATGAATATTCGGAGTTGACAGAAAGGCAATAAAAATATTAATGCAGTGTCATCAACTTATTTATGTTAAACTGGTTTTTCAAAATTAGTTTAATGCATTAATTGTATAGTTGTTTATTTTTCTCTACCTGTCTTAGTGCTAAGATTAGTATTTAAAATTAGTTGCAAAAAAAACAAAATATTGATCATGTTTAGATCCCAAAAAGAATTTACAACTTGTCATTTCAAATATTAAGCTAAATATGGAAGAAATTATGAATTCCATGGAAGCAGAGCCATTGCATTAATTTAAAAAATTGTTTTTTAATGTATTATAATTTTTTTGTTAATATGCAGTTTTTCAAATATTTTATATCAAATCATATGTACTGAAATATACTATAAAGATATAAATTTGTATGTGGTAAAATGATTTTTATTATTACTATCCTTATATGCTTATAATAGGATGGTAACTACAAATAATGGTCGTGTAAAATTTCAGTCTGAGTAAGGGGATTGCAAGTGTAAAAAGACTGTGCACCACTACACTAGGATAGAGGGAAAAAGAGTTGGAAAAAATCAGTAAATATAGAGATTTAGCAATTGAACTTACTCGATTATGGACAAAACATATAACGGTGATCCTCATTGTCATTGAGGAGGCACTGGGAGCAACATCAAAATTTTATATGATTTATTTCAAAGTACTCAAACTTAGACATCACACCACTGGATCTGCAAAAGGCTGCAAGTTTAGGAACAGCTTTTATAATTCAATGCTACCTGAACAATTCTCAGGCTCTAGGTTACAGCTTGAATTGGACCTCTTTACCAGTAAAAGATAGATACAGGTAGGCCTCGATTAGTGTGAATAATTAGTTCCATGAATTTCTCGCACTATTCAAAGTATTAACTCTATGTAAAATATGGTAATTGGTTCTTGCTTTGTGAGATTCCAGCCATTA
>AYEL01069538.1:0-22402 GCA_000484575.1 Olivierus martensii
CAGGAAACATTAACCAAATTCACAGGTACAGATCCCACGCAACGTCCACGCATTCCTAAACTTCACAACTCTCAACAGTTGAACAATACACTACATTGTATGAACACACACATTTTACCAAAATTTATTAATGCAGAAACAACACTCATAGAAATACACACACTTATTTATGCAGCTGCTGTCACTGTCACTACACACCTAGGTCTTAAAACACTTCCAAATAAGCTGGGCACAAACACAAGACACCACTTAAAGCCTGCCTGTCAAAAGCGACTCGAAAAACAAATAAATGAAATCAGAATGGATCTAGGTAGACTCACTCAATACACAACAACACATCCACAAAACTTACGAAATCTATTAGAAAGATTTTTAGAAAACTAAAAACACACACACACCAATGAAGCTTGATATCATAAATTTAATTAAACATCATTAAGACAAATTATAAATTCAACAAGATACTTATAAGTTATTGTAGCAAAACTATTAGAGATGATTAGAACTTTGCAAAATGATATATTTTATATATAAAATGCAATTATGAATTTAAATATAGAGAAAATCAAGAGATACAGACATGTATG
This sequence comes from Olivierus martensii, assembly GCA_000484575.1. Classification (NCBI taxonomy): domain Eukaryota; kingdom Metazoa; phylum Arthropoda; class Arachnida; order Scorpiones; family Buthidae; genus Olivierus; species Olivierus martensii. The sequence goes on from AYEL01069538.1 coordinate 588, forward strand.
TTCTGTTCAAATGATGTATACATTCATGATGTATGAATACATTCTATATATATCAAATTTATGTTCCTAATTAATCAACGACATATATGCAAAACAATATATATCACAGATTCTCTGTACTTGATTGGTAAAGAAAAATGCAAATAGTTCATTTATAACTTTTAAATTATGTGCAATGTTTGCATTATTAAAGCATATAATAATAAAAGATTAAATAAAATAGAGAAATTTTAAGAACAATTTATAAATTTACCATATAATTTTTTATATGATAAAATATAATGATACTAAATACATAAGAATATTTAAAAAATAATTAAATCCCGAATGTTTTGCAGATCATACAAAATAATATAAGAATCTTGATAGAAATTAGACTACAGTATAAGTAGCTTCATACATCATATGTTACTATAGTGCCAAATATCAATTTCAGAAAAGTCAACTATGACAGTTTGCTATTTATTTAATTATAATTTATTATTTCTAATAAAACAAATTAATATAAATATCTAAATTGCTTACTCTACTAAAAGCAATTTAATAAAGTAATTAAACCAATTTTTAAAATTTTATTAAAATAACACCTTTATAGAGAGTTAAAAAACAGTACTCATTAGCAGTCCAAATAAACCTTTTATTACGTTTAACACAAGAGAAACGTTTTCGGCTAAGATCTAGCCATCCTCAACTTTAATTTATCGATTATTTTGAATAAAAGACATTCTACGAATGTACAATATTCTATACATTGAGATTCTATTAAAGAACATAAATGAAACTTAAATATTTTCAATTTACTTCACGCATAAATCGTATGCCATCTGAGAGTGTTAACTTTAAAACACTCCCAGATGGCATACAATTTATGCGTGAAGTAAATTGAAAATATTTAAATTTCATTTATGTTCTTTAATAGAATCTCAATGTATAGAATATTGTACATTTGTAGAACGTCTTTTGTTCAAAATAATTGATAAATTAGAGTTGAAGATGGCTAGATCTTAGCCGAAAACGTTTCTCTTGTGTTAAAATTAAACATTTTGTACATTCGTAGAATGTCTTTTGTTCAAAATAATCGATAAATTAGAGTTGAGGATGGCTAGATCTTAGCCGAAAACGTTTCTCTTGTGTTAAACGTAATAAAAGGTTTATTTGGACTGCTAATGAGTACTGTTTTTTAACTCTCTATAATTAAATACCTATACAAAGCAGTAAGATTTCTCCTAACAAAATAAGATCTTTCTAAAAAATAATTAGTAATATTAAACCATAATTGAAGATATTGAAATCTTCAAAAATTGAAATTACTTATTCTATTTGTTGTATTAATCTATTTGTTTGATATTAGCCAAACATTTTCTAATTTATAATTTATATACATCAATAAAATAAAATAAACTGATAACTGTACATTAAGAATAATTATAGTAGTAAATATACAAAGAAAAATAAAAATTTTTATGAATAAATATAAAGAAAATATTTAAGAAATTCAAACTGAAATGAAACAATGTTTCAGTTTCATTCATATCAAATTATGATATTTTTGTATTTTATAAATGAAAGAATGAAACATTCATTTATAGAATACAAAATATTGTAATTTGATATGGATTAAAGTAAAAGCTTTATCATTGGCTATAACAAATATATATATATATGTTACAGCCAATGCCCAACATCTAGCCAATTTGAGTAGATTTAACCAAGTCATTTGGCCAAAGCCCAAAATATATAAGAATTTATGACTACAGTAGTCTCTCTTTAATTTGGTACATATGGGACTGGGGCTTGTCAGATTTCAGAGATTTGTCAGATTATTGGATGTTCAATGAAAAATATGGAATTACACAAATGAATATGCTCAATTTATTAAGATTTTCCTGTCATTGCTCTTGATATTCAAATGTTTCACAAAACCCTCAATTTTATCCCGATTTTTTCACTTTTTCCGATTTGTGGCATTATGTGAAGATAACAATATACACTGATATAGCAAAAAAGCACTATTTCACAGTAAACTGTGTACTGAGCTTAAAAATTAGTTCAAATGCCTGCACAATGAACAAATAACGACTGACAATTTGTTTACATCAGTCTTTCTCTCTCGCACATCAACAAGTTGACATGAAAATTTCACATAGGCGGCAGGGTGGTTCGCAGAGTGTCAGACTACAGAGGTTCAACTGTATTTCAGGCTTTGGCCAGCCAATTCATGATGCATCCAACAATCAATGGCCAATTCGAGAATTGTTCAAGAAAAAGTGGTCAAAGATAAAAGTTTTGCGGAGCCAAGTAACAAAGTGCATTCAAGAGAATTTTAGCTTATTCACCAGTGAGAATGAGATTTTCTGTCAATTCACATGTTGATCTTACAATAGTGACACAAGAGATTATAGCACTTACTAATATGAATGGGTTGTCTCTCAGAGTAAGAAAAAGGGTAGACACACCTTTTTGCAAAATTTCTATAACCAATTTATCCTAATGCTAAAGTTGTAGACATTCTGCAACTAATCCGAGTAAAGAAGAAAAACCAAGCACTATGCAGAAATAAAATCTTTATTTCCTAAAGGAACATTTTCGACCATTCTAAAGACCAGTGGGGAATGGTGCTTGGTTTTCTTCTTTATCCTAAAGCTTTATCAATTTATTTTTTGTATTTTTCCATAAGATAAAAAAAAGATAAAAATGAAATAATCCTAATGCTTTATCAATTTATTTTTTGTATTTTTCCATAAGATAAAAAAAAGATAAAAATGAAATACCATATTTTTTGCCACATATGAACAATTCTGGCAAAAATGGTAAATTTTTAATATTTTATAATAATATAAAATGTTTTCAGCTTTATATATAACTTTTAGTATGAATCTATCATTTGTTTAAAAAATATAGTAAATAAATATTCTCAAAAATTCAGTAGAGTTTTTAATATCTTTATTTATTTAATTTGACAATTATTAATTCATAGAATTTTAAATGTTGATAAATTTTAATATATTGATAATAAAATGCATTTTTGTAGCTATAAATTATATATATTATTTTTAATTATTTGGTTTTTATTTTTGAAATTAAAATTAAGAAAATTCATTTTTCCTTTTGACTTGATTTTTCTAACCATAAACCATGTTTCTACTGTTTTCTTTGGTGTTTTTCAACTGGAAAGACATTTTTTGCTTTCATTAATTTTTCAATTTAAATAGAACTATTTGAATACTGATTAGCTTTTCTCTTTGTTTTTGAAATAATATTTTCTGCTTTGACTAAACCAAAAAGATTTTCACAGTGGTAACATCATCAGTTAGAATTGATATGAACTCTGCAAAATTTCTAGCTTTGGCCATTTTTTTCTTGGACAATTCTGAAATTGACCATTTATTGTTGGGCATATCGCGAATTGGCCAGCCAAAGCCTGAAATAGTCGCAAATTCTTATATATTTCGGCTTTGGCCAAATGACTTGGCAAAATATATACACACACACTAATACTCAAAGTGAATTTACTATTGATGTAATTTTTTTAATATAAGCTAATTCAGTGCCAAAAGATAATATGTTTTGCAATGGTTACATTTATTTTTGCTATAAAAGAGAAAAATAAATTTTTATACTAGTATTTATCTTAACCCTTAAATTGAAGTACCACTTACTATACCATTAAAATTTTTCATTGTCTTTGAATGCCAAAATTCAGCAGTCGATGAAGACTATTTCCGTTAATTTACTATTAGTATGTTGAGAGAATGAATATATATAATAATTCTAAAGTTATGATTATTTATTTAAAGATAACTAGTTTATTTTTCAGAAGGCTGATTGACAATCTTCTAAAGAAATAGTTTAACATTATTGTAGCCTCTAATAGTTTATATTTATGATACCAATGATATTAATAATACTTAAAACCTAAATATCATTATTTTGGGCAATTTTATACTTATAACATCATATTATTACAGATCTAATCAATTTAATTAGTAATAGTTACAGATATTTAGAGAAATAATGATCCTGATTTTCATTAAGTTGTTCTACAAAATTTGCATGATGCTAAAATAGAAACATTAAGTCTGAAGAATGCAACATGAAAAGTTTATTTTCTTTAAAGGAAAGCTGTAATTCATATCTCCATCTAAAAAATAATAAATAAATAGCACTAATGCAATGAATAAATATAACCTTTTCCTTCTTTTCAAGGAAAAAAATTATATTTATTCTTTGCATCAGTGCTATTTATTTGAAATATCAAATGCACATATTAGCATGTGTGTATTTGATAAATTGCATAAGGATGAGAGATCTTGCATTATATCTACTTTTAATTTATTGTATTGTTAGCTCAATATAAAAATATATATAAACAAAAGTTTTGCATATACAATTATATTTCTCTCGTTTTAAAATTTTACACTAAATTTCAAAGTTTTGTCTTATTTCAATCCAAACTGTACTTAATTAAATAAAATATGAAATTTAATCCATTTTTTGTCAACTGTAGAAATACAAGAGTGATTCAGAAATTTTCTCTCAGAAGACACTTAGCAGCATAAAAGAAAGATACTTTTAATTCTGACCAGATAACTGATATATCATTTTTAAAGTTAAAACTGAAATATGGATTAACAAACAGTTTTTTTTACTTAGCATTATTCTCTTGAATTTTAATGTTTAAATATATTATTACTGAATATACCAATTTATTAATTGTGTAAATTTTATATTAATTTTATGTTTGTGATAATATTGTATTCATAAACAGTTATACTTCAACTAGTGTAAAGCAATGTTGTTTTTTTAGCTTTTTTGAAAATTATTAAAATTTTTTAAAAATTTTCCATGTTAAAATTCCACAATGGATATTTTTGAAAGAAAGACTGACAATCTTCTTACCTTAAATAAATAAAGATTGATTATATAATAATCACATATTATAAATTAATTTCATTTTTTAATCTTTAAAACTTTAACAAGAATATTTCTCCTTTTACTTTTCTTTCAGAATAAATATGGAGGTTATAGCGTAAGCTTTTTCCTCCGTCAGTTAAATAATTAAATTTCATCAAAAACTAAAAATTATAACAAAATTGGATGACAGCAAAAGAAAAATACAAAATGCCAACTTCGTTGCAACGCCATCTAGGATTTTTTAATTAATGTCGAAAATAATTTAATTTATTACAAATATTATTATTGTAAGTTTGTTTTTCGAGAAATGTTTTGAGTTAAAAGTAAAAATATTTGCGATAATCGCATTGATATTTAAATACGTGTTAATGACTATTTAGGCATTTGATGGGATCGCATTCTATATGAATCAATGGCCACATGGATGCTCGTCATTCTCATACATTATACAGAACTATGGTATTTTACGTGATTTTATCTTCCATTGAAATTATTAAACAAAATTTTAGAAATTGAATTTTCCTTTCTTTAAAATAGTTTGAAAAGTTATAAATAAGCATTACTATGCAATTTTTCAGATAACGTTTAACTGGTTTAAAAAGGGGATTTTGCTATTACAAATAAATAATCTAAACGTGTTTTAAATAACAAAGATTACTTAATTATTGTTAATTGAAATTTTTTGTTTTTCTCTGATAATTAATCGAAAATTTCAATTAATTATAAATACTTAGTAAAATGCTCTGCTAATATTCATTATATAATCGATTATCCATCTACAATGCCTATCAGAGGGGGCAAGAGAGGCTGCTGCCCTGAGCCTCACGATTTTAGGGGCTTCTATTCATAATATTTTCTAAGTCGGGGAATAATCATTCTCTCTCTTCTTAAAAGCATCCTTTCTCTTCATATGTGCTGTCCTATTTTTAAAATCCCTATATTCCCATGGTAAACTAACTCTTTCAGGGTCATTAAAATTTATTATATTATTCCCCTTCGATTTTTCAGCAATGATTTCTAATGTTTCAGTGACCTTTAACTTCTGGGGGTCATCTAATACTTTTAGAAATCTCTTTTGGTCTCACTTATTGTTGCGTCGAAGTTTAATAATCTCTGCATGAGGGCTGTACTATCTTTTGACTTTTCTATTGGTCATCTAATACTTTTAGAAATCTCTTTTGGTCTCACTTACTGTTGCGTCGAAGTTTAATAATCTCTGCATGAGGGCTGTACTATCTTTTGACTTTTCTATATCTGCTTTATGTTTCTCCACTTTTCTCCTAATTGATCTCACTGTGGATCCTATATATATTTCTTCACTAGTAGTATCTTTGTTTTCTATATAACTGCGTTTTAATGTATTTTAAAAATATTAGTTGGTAAAGTTATACTGATGAGGGCTCGATAGAGCCGAAAGTACTTTAATAAAGAAAGTTTTGTGTTTGAAGAAATAGTCGATTTTGTTCCCTGCTCGAAGAGCTTGAGATATACACTTATAATTACCATGGAACAGTGTAATGAGTTAATAAGTTCTAATAAATTATATTACAGTTTATTGTATAATAAAGTAAATATTTCCTATTCATATGCCTAGACACTTTCATATAAATTTGAATTTTTTCTCTTTGGAAGATAATTCCCATATAATAAATTAATTTAGTAGGAAATCAAGGTTTGATGTCATTTTGATATAAATCATGCTTTTTAGGAATATAATTACAGTGTATATTGAGGGTTCCCTGTAGTTGCTTCTAAACTGCTTTTAACTGGTAAGATTATTGTTTGTTTTTAAATAGATAAAATAATTAATTCAGAAATTTGTTTTAATATTGTTGAATATGAAAATTAACAATAATAAAAAATAATAATCAAAAATTAGCCAAAAGAGATGTTAAATTTTTGGAAATTAAAATGTAATGTTAAAAACCATTTGAAAATACAAGCGATTCTCATATAACATCATAGTTAGGTACCTATAAAATCTCATATAATATAAAACTGTGTTATATGGAATTAAAGTTTACTATAAATTCTAAACCATATTAGAATGAAATCATGTTCTATAAATTCTGTGTTGTGTGAGGATTGCCACAATTTTGTAATCATGTTAGAGCAAAATTGTGGTTTAGAAGTATTGTATTATACAAGTGTATCTGTTGTTAGTTCATAATTTGTTATTTTAGATTAATTATCAGAAATGAATACTGCCAAAAACTAAGAATCTCTGCATGTCTTGAATTCAGACATTCAATCAGTCTAAATTCTAGTTTATTTAATAAAAGATGCATACATTCTAACCCAAATTTAAATGAAAAAAAAATTACCTAGTTAAAAATTTTTAGATTCACTTTCTACTTTTGCTCATTGTTTCAATCCCTTTTAGCTTGTTATATTCTATATTTGTTATCTGAGAGCAAACTGAAACACTACTGGGTAGACTGCATGCTATATTATATGATATTCCCTTTTAATAAAGAATTGATATAAAATAATAAAAAAATCCATGAGGCGTGTATATAAGCATGATTCTAATATAAATTATAAAGAAAATTATTGTAATTTCCATATATAAACATACTTTGTTTTATGGCATTTCACTTTATGGAAATTTGCTAATATGACACTTCTCAATTATATTCCATATTTTTATTTTATATTTTAAAATGAAAATATTTTACAAAATAACATTTAGAGTAGATATATAAAATATAAATTAACACACAGATATGCTGGACCACTGCCAATCTGCAAAACTGAAGGTATGAGAATTGAACCTGGATTCCCCAATATGATATGGAAATCTTTAAAATGTGGCTATTTGGCCAAGTTTTTTAGGCCTAGCACTATTATGCACTTATGAAAAATAGTGTAAATGTTTTTAAGCTTTTATGCATTAGCAAATAAAAGATATTGATTTGCTTTGGTGATGGTAATATAACTGCTGCAATAATGAGATATTCCTGTATACATAAAATATATAAAGACTATTCAAAATAAATGTGAACTCAAATTATGTTGTTATAATATTTTTCAAATAATTATTATTAATGACTTATAAATTATATAAAAATTTCATTTACACATATATAAATATATTTATTTTACATGAATTTTTTTTGTGATAAATAATTAATATATAATAAATGAATAATAATTTTTCTTAGATGTGGCCAATGCTACTAGATTTTAGTAGGGATGAATGCAAGAGAATACTTCGTAAATTGGGTAAGTTTCAAAAAATATAAAAATCCATTATAATATAGTAAGCATTATATTATAATTATCATTTAATAGTAAGCATTATATTATAATTGTTTAATAGCATTAATTATTTAAATTAATCAAATTTCTAAAATTAATTATTACAGACATTCCTCTAGTTACAAACATCCATACTTATGAATGTGAAATTTCATTTTTAATTTTCATGAAATTTCAAAAATTCTTTTATAATTTTAAATATGATAACAGAATGCTCTAGCAACCAATATTATTTAAAATTACACAGTTAACACATTACAGCAGTATTTCAAGATGGCAGTAATTACACAAAAAACCTATTATTATCAAAAATGATTTAAAATGTGAATTCAAATAGTTATTTGAATTTTTCCTTATTTTTATTACCTAATTTTCATCAAAATTTATCAAGAGAAATGTTCATGGAACTGGAATAACCTGTATTAATACTGGAATTCCAGTATTGAATTTGGTATTTTTAATTTATGAATATTGGTATTCATAAATAAAAAATATTACTGTTATTAAGCCAGTATTATGAATGTTAGATATTAATGTGAAAATGATATGATTGATAGGATGAATATTGATTATTTTACATTTTATTTATATAAACTTATATAAATATCACTTCCAATTATTAAATAAATTCTGTTGAATAAAAGTAATATTTAAGTGTTTTGGTAATTTCTTAAGAAATCTACAAAATTGAAATATTTTGAAGCAGGAGGCAGGTATCTTTTGTACAATCTATATAGTAAATCCTTACGTCTGTTCCTTTCAGCGATCCCATTGGTTAACAATAACCATGAGATATTTTACTTAGCAGTTTGGTAACTGAGCAGTCTCACTGGATCATAATGGGGATGTGACCCCAATGAGACTGTTCAGTTACTAAATTAATGGCAGATATAAAGTAATGTGCTGTAGTGCTGTATATTATATTGTTAATCTATTGAACTTCAGATTTCATATTAAAAAGTTTTTAAAGATTTTTGAATTTTTCTCTAATTTTCTATTGATTATAGCTTACATTATCTTATTTAGATAATATGCTTAAGTTAGACTTTGATTAGACTTAATGATCACATGGTGGTTTGCTATTAAGATATCTAATATATATATATTTATATATCTATACGTATAAATTTAAATACCTTTGCATGTATGTTCAATTATCTATTGATTATAGCTTACATTATCTTATTTGGCCATAATATGTTTAGGTTAGAATTCAATTCAATTATCTATTGATTATAGCTTACATTATCTTATTTGGCCATAATGTTTGTGCTGGTGTGCTATTTTATGTCTATTCCTTTGAGCGATCTCATTGGGTTACAGTAACCACGTGATATTTTTTACTATCTGATCAATATCATTGGATTATAACAGTCATATGATCATTATAATCCAGTTACCAGATTAATGGCAGAGGTCGAGTACTTTGCTGTGTATTATTTCAGTAAACTACTAAAATCCAGATTTTATATTAAAATGCTATTGTTTTATTTTTAACGTGTACTCTATCTCTAATTTGCTAACTATTATATGTTACATTAATTGGCAAGATTCGATATTACCTGTCGTGTATTTTCGCACCGCTGTGCTTATATACTCCATGAAAGTATAATTATGTGGTGATGGCTACACGGCACAATGGTTTGACCTCAGTTTGTCGCACTACTGATAGAGGCAAAAACTTGCAGCAGGTAATCTCGAATCCTGCCCATTAAAAATTAAATAATATCAAATAAGGTAAATTTTGATAGGCTTAGTGACTAGACTAATACCCAATGCTAATACCACAAGGTGATGTGTTATTACCAAGGCTCTTTCAAATAGCTATTCTTTATATATCTATACTTATATATATTATAAATCTGAAATTCACTTAAAATATAAGAATGGCTAAATTGTATTTCCTGATTCTTTTTATTAGAGATTGCAACTGTCATTACGTCTGAAGAAACTGCATTGCCAGTGTTGCCATAGCAACAAAGTTTGATTTATTTTAATTTTTAGAATTTTGTAGAAATTTTACAGCTATATTTGTTATTTAAGCCAGCAGCATTTTGCACATGATTTTCATTTTTAATTGTCATATAGTCTCTAAATTTCTTGCTGTCTCATAGTCCTTCCATAGATTTGAGTCCTTCAGCTCACTACTTTCAGCAATTCACATCTGGCAATGCTGTTCCTGAGACTTTCGTTGGAGAGTGTACAGTGTGCAATGGGTGAGATGTAAAAATGCAATGCTTTTGCAAATGCTTCTACCATGGAATTACCTTACAGCAAAAAAAAAAAAATGGACAACAAAAATGGACAGTCATTTAATAGATCCAGGATTACATTCCTCACGCAGGTTTTACTCACGGTCAATTATATGTTGCCTTCTCAAGAGTGAAAAGTTTTAATTGTGTTAGAGTTTTTGGACAAACTCAAACACAAAATCCCATATACAAGGTTGTTCAATAAGTTCACGGAGCGCCATCTTTGAGTTTTCTGTAAAACACAATGTACACAACTTACTGTACAGTATCTTTATTTGCTCGATACACAATAAACGATGGAAACGATTTGGCTCTTACAATCTTAAATTTTCTACAATCTAGGTGTGAACCAGACTTAAAGAGAGACATAATTAATCGTTAAGCTATCCAGACAGCTTCTAATACTGTATATACAGTACTGATGAACTTCGGGTATATGGAGGTTGGCGATTTATCGAAAACATGTGTAGTTTAGAAATAAAAATGAACTCCGAATTTATTAATTTAATAAATTCGGAGTTCATTTATATTTAACATCCAAACTTAACATTTCAAAAAACTATAAACTTTACAGCGGCACTTACCGTACATATACAGTACCACAGATTGTACAGTACTTTATAGAAAACATGTTCATCTGCTGTTCTGATCCTTTACTTTGAGTTTTCTGTAAAACACAATGTACACAACTTACTGTACAGTATCTTTATTTGCTCGATACACAATAAACGATGGAAACGATTTGGCTCTTACAATCTTAAATTTTCTACAATCTAGGTGTGAACCAGACTTAAAGAGACACATAATTAATCGTCAAGCTATCCAGACAGCTTCTAATACTGTATATACAGTACTGATGAACTTCGGGTATATGTCAGCTTATATGCCCATGGCCAGTGCCGGATTAAGACCCTTAGATGCCCTAAGCACTAACTAATTTTGGTGCCCCCCTTACACTTGTAATTCAATATATATAAAACGAAACTTACATTTTCATAGACTAAGCAGCCAGAGCTGAATGTGCTTTTGCAGGGTTTCCAAACTATGGCCTGCGATATGATTTTATCTGGCCCGCCAATTGGAATAATTTTTCAATAAGAATCCGCAAAAAAACAGGGGGTGTTGATAGATTTCAAATGCATTAATTAAAATTGGGTTCAAAATATATTCCCGAATAGCAAAAAGTAACTGTAATCCAAGTTACGATATTTCTTTTTTTTTGCTTATTTTATGCCCCTTTCCAATCAGGGAGATTACTAAGGGACGGGACCAGTTCCAATCATGGGCTGTACCTACACCTGTGGAGAGGGGCTGGATGGTGAAAGATGGGGATCGCCGGGCCGAACCCAGCACCCGAAATTCAGGAGTTACCAGACCCGGGACGTCAACCCAGGTCCTCTTGAGTGGCACGCCCCAACAATCATGGGCTGTACCTACACCTGTGGAGAGGGGCTGGATGGTGAAAGATGGGGATCGCCGGGCCGAACCCATTACCCGAAAAAACTTTTCAGGAGTTACCAGACCCGGGACGTCAACCCAGGTCCTCTTGAGTGGCACGCCCCAACAGCCTTACCATTCGGCCGTGATCTTTGTGACTGTAAAAAGTTGGTTAAAATGGACAAAAGAAGAAAAAAAATTTAAAAGAATTCAAAACGAAATAAAGTTATTCCTTATATCTGCTTCATTATTGTTTTGGTTTATCTGCTTTCAATAAAATTCATATATTTAATTCTAGAGTTTTTTTTTTTTGCTATGGCCCGCAGAACGATGCTGAAGTACCCAATGTTGGCCCTCATAGCGAAATGTTTGGAGATCCCTGTGTTATTGGAATAGTCATTAAGCACCTTTGAAGCTGTTTGAGAATTTGAAAGCAAGAATGATGTTATGAATGCACATGTAATTAACACTAGCGTCAGTTGGCAACTAAACTAAGAACTTCTTATGAGTTAGTACCCACCACTTGTATTGTTTCAAACGCATCTAGACTTGTTCAAAATTTATATAGCTTCCAATCTGCGAGCACAGTGTACTTTATTTTACGGGCTAAACATGATGATACAAGAGAGAACACTTTATAAAAGAGAATTTATTCATTTTTCATTAAATTTTGAAAATGATTATAAATTTAATTAATTTAATAATTTAAAATGATAAATTCGGCTATGAAAAATTTCTTTGGTGCCCTCTCTTCCCTAAGCACGTGCTTACTTTGCTTATAGGTTAATCCAGCACTGCCCATGGCGGTTTAACGAGGACAAATACAGTACCAAAAGGAATATTTGTTTAGACATTTCTACTGACGCATGGCGTCTTATTGAGGTTTCCCAATTCCATTAACATAGGGAAGATCTGTTCCACCAAATTTCTTAGCGGTCAGCGAGGGTGGCGGCTTAACGGGTGGCGTCTTATCGGGGTTTGACTGCATATATAATTTATGATTCGCATTTGAATTCAACAGTTGTGCATAAAAACGGTTTCTTTGATTTTTGGCCGCTTTTATATTTCAAAACAATGTTGCAATCGTAATTTTCATGGACAAAGATAATGTTTGAAGTGATCTTTACATATCCTATCACTGTTTATTTACGCAACTGGATTGCTAGTAGATTCGCAACTATAACCAGTATATTATCGGTTATCGGTTCAAAGGTTATTAAATTTTATACTTCACGTACAAGTAACACTATCTTGCCAAACCGTAAGTTGCATATATCAAATACTGTCTGAGACTGCGACAAAAATATTTCAACATATGAAAATAGCAGTCGATATTAATGATCACTATTATATCATTTTCTTGAAAAAATAAGATATAATGATAAAATTGTTTCTATTGCACAATAAACAAATTCTAATAATTCTTTCTTTGGAGTGTAGATTCTCAAATTCATTGCATTTCAATAATTGACACTATTCGAAAATCAATTATTCATGATGATCAAATATGATACTCTCTCTCTCAGCGGTTCTTGTTGCTATTCTTTCAGACTAAAAATCTATACATAGCTTGTAACTAATAAGGGAAAATGTATGATGTACTTGCGATTTTAATGCATCAGATATAAATAGAATATTATATATTTCACATTATTAATTTAAAATCTAAATTACTTACTTTTAAAAAATAAAATTGGATAACGAAAACAAATTTCAGTAAATAATTATTTATAAGTTACATGTTAGTATAGTATAATGATATTTATAATGTTTAAAATATATATATAGATAGATACTAAGATACCTAGATACTATAGATACCTAGATACTAAGGGATTTCGATGCTTCTAGTATTCGTAAATTAAATAAGAAAAATTTTAGATCCTCTGAATAATTGGGGGCCCTAGATGGGCACCTAACGCTCCTAGTGGTAAACGCGCCACTATATATATACACTGACAGAAAAAAAAATCCCAACACCAAGAAAAAATTATTGTAGAAAAATGAAATTTGGACAATGCATTTGTGTAGTTTACATGTTTAATTGATTAAATTTTCAAGATCACAGGTTAATTTAAGCTCAAGAAAATGCATTTCAAATGTGAAATGCTGTTGCATTAATAGCCGGTGTAACCTCCAGAATTTTGAATGCAAGCGAAGTAAGGGCACAAGGGGTCAACTATGAAATCTCCAATGGAAACCAGTACCGATTTTGGCATAATTGGATAGAACTGTGGAAAACAAAGAACTTTTGTTTTGAAAGTTTTTAATATCACTTTCGGATTGTGAGATATCACAAAAAAATGCCGCCACATGTACCGCCGATTGGGCTATTCAAGCAATAATAAGAGGAAGAATCTGGCAGAGGGCATCTATGTACATCATGGCACTCATATGGTATAATCTTGTTCTTGAGTATGGCTCCATGCCGAACTGTGATGGCGAAAGACTTATCACACATGTGGTTCCAGTGTGAGTATCAGAATTCACCTTAAATCTGCATAATACTGCTCTTTGCTGCTTCAATAATGTTTGGCAATGTACACAAATACACTCTGTCTGATTTTTATTATTCTTATTGCTTGAATAGCCCCATCGGCGCTTCTTGCTAATAGCCCAATCGGCGGTACATGCGACGGCATCTTTTTTTGTGATATCTCACAATCCCTAAAAGATATTAAAAACTTTCAAAACAAAAGTTGTTTGTTTTTCAGTTCTATCCAATTAGTTTTCAAAACAAAAGTTGTTTGTTTTTCACAATTCTATCCAATTATGCCAAAAAATATTAAAAAACTTTCAAACAAAAGTTGTTTGTTTTTCACAGTTCTATCCAATTATGCCAAAATCGGCATTGGTTTCCATTGGAGATTTCATAGTTGATCCCTTGTGACTCTCCGATGGATAGTTTCCATTGGAGATTTCATCGTTGATCCCTTGCCTCTCTACTTCCGATGGGCCCACAAAATTTTTATCATGCCCATCCAATATCATAGTTGACCCCTTATGTCCTTACTTCCGATGGGCCCACAAAATTTTTATCATGCCCATTTTATTCTTTGGATATACTTTGGTAATCAAAATTTTTCCCCTACTTCCTATTTTATCGCGTTTCCGAGAAAAAAGGATGGTATGGGTGCTAGAAAACATCCTGTATACAGTATATTTTTTAATATATTCTATACTTTGGAAGACTGGAAGCACCGCCATCTTGAAAGATCATCTATTAAATTAAGTTTGGCTATTTTTAATATGGTATCGAATCATACGTGGGATACTGTTGATGGCAACCATATGCCAGTAACTTTTAGAGCCCATACCGGCTTGCTAGCACGCATGATGAGGTCAACAGAGAAGTTGGAGGAAAATTTAACGGGCAGAGCCCGGAGCCGGACTCTTCCTGAAAATTTGAATGCGTGCAACCTGGAATTGAACCCGGTCTTCCAGGATTCTATTTTTAATTTTGATTTAATTATGGAATTTCAGAATAATATACTTGGAATATTTTTCCTCCCTTGGTAAATAATCGCTTTACTACGTCCTTCTGAAATTTCATGCCATAAAATATAATTTGTCGCCGCCAGAAGTGTCATTTCATGGGTTGTAGCTTTATTCCAGCTTCTCCCCATCGTTTAAGTATTATTTCCAATCTTTCTAGCTGTAGCGGTAATTAATAGTTACAGCAAATCTTTCTGACCCTCTAAAAAAATTTTATGAAGTAGAATATGGGGAAAGATCTTACATCACTTAAGATGAAAAACTAAAGCGATCCAGCTGATTCTATATTTTTCTTCAATGCTCACTGAGTAATTAACTATTAACTAGACATGAATTCTTTACCAAACAATCTTTTATTAAAATCATTTACATCATTATTTATAATATATTTACATCTAGAAACTGAGAAATTGTTTTGAAGCAATTAATTTTCTTTAATCACTATTAATTCGAATTATAGTTATTAATACTGCAACTCCTTTTATTTATTTTATAATTTTTTTTAATTACTCGTTTCGAACTGCAATTACGCTTACATAAAGTAGATTTTTGGAATGCAAAGAATTTGATTTTCCAAGAATTCATTCTTCTTCTTTTTAATTCAAAGGGTACATCAAAAAATTTTCCTCCGATAACAGGAATCCGAATCTCAATAAATCGTCATTTTTGAAAATTTCTGGGATTAGCTTGAATTTTATCCTCCAAATTTTTCAATGCGGAAAAAGTGTCAGTTCATTAATCATTTAATAATTATACAAGAAACGCATATTTAATTGCGTATTTCCTACATAACGAAAAATAAGGAAAGAATTGATAATTCAACTCATATTTTACATCATCGATGACGTGAATGATATACATACGACCGCGTAGACGGTGAATATATTTATAAGCAAGTCGCCGAATCGTTAATTATAGCTCCAAGTTTCCTTGAAATCTGTAAAATTACTTTTTTAACGCAGAAAAAAATAAAATTACTATTTATTTTAAAACAGCTTGCGTAAAATCAGATAGATAAATAGATACGCAATTCATAATACGACTTTATCGACCTTCAGTTTTCTATAAAACAAACATGTACCGTATTTTTATCTTTACTCAAAGTAGACGTACAGTGTCGCAATGTTGTTATTATTATCATCTATAGATGACTTTAACTGATTTAAGGACGATTTTTAACATTATCGGTATCAACATATATTCTCCTTTGATAAACTTCTGTATATATGCAATGCCGCACGTACAAGTATCGTGCGGCATTGCATATTTACAGAAGTTTATCAATTGCTACAAGTATTATAAACAGTAGATTACATGTACTTGTAATCTAATAAAACTACTTAAGCTAAAACTATAATTCACAGTACCAAGTACTCAGAACCATATTTGCATTTTTGGGGGCCCTAGGACGAGCAAGGCTTTGGGGCCCCAAAAATTCAAATCAGCTACGTCTAATTTAAAGGCTCCTTATAACTTATAAGGAACCTTTAAAATTTTACTTTCTGTCTAGCACTTTAATAAAAACCCAGTTTTTCTTATTAAAAGTTTATAAACCTTTAAAATTTTACTTTCTATCTATCACTTTAATAAAAACCCATTTTTTCTTATTAAAAGTTTATAAAAGTTAGTTTGATAACTGATTGATAGTTTTGGAGCCCCTACAATCGCAGAGCCCTAAAACGCGGCCTATTGGTAAATCCGGCCCTGCAAGTACTGTACATCATTACCATCTCTAGAGCTTTTAGTGCCCGGACAGTAAATTTTTGTTGCACCCTTCAAGTCGTCAGTTTTGAAAAATAATAAATTCATAAATATATCGCACTTTATAGTCTGCTTACCGTTAAAACTGTGTAAAAAATAAATGTGCCTTACTAAAATAATAAAAATAAAACAAAATGTGCTAGCTTCCTTTGGAGCCACTTAAATATCAGCGTCCTGAGAGGGCGCTCCGCTCGATAGTATGTTGAGCCGGCCCTGCCGTACATTAAAAATACTTCAAAAAGTCATAAATCAGCATATTTCTGTTATATCCGATTTATATACTGTATAATTAGTTTTATTCTACTTTGGTATAGAAAGGAGTAAGATTATCTAATTTTGAAGAATTTAAATCGGATTAGAAGTTATAAGTCGATCATGTTTTTGTTAATTATATATGTATTGTTCAGGAAGAAATGCGTATAGTTTGCACAATATATTAATTAGTTCTCGTTAGATAACTGCTGTATACACATTTTCCTTGAATTGTTTATATTTAATATCTAAATTTTTTTCTGCTTAAATTGCAAGTTTAACTCGTTAATTTTATATATTAAATATTCGTTGCTACATGACTAAATTTTATGATAGCAGGATCGGTGAGCGAATCTAGAAAAAAGAAATTCGGGCAGGGCGACTTCTTTTACGTTATTTTTGTAATATTACTGATTAATGAAAATTTTTATACGCAGATTTAGTTCTTTTTTAATAATTATATACATAAAAATAGGAAAATAATGGAAATAAATTCGAAATTTAAATGAATAAAATTGTGATATCGCCAGAGGGATTAATACAAATTTTGATCTCTTTCAAGAAGGATCGACATACGGATCTCCCCTTGAGCGAGATCAAAATTATAGCTTATCAGATCTTTTTTGGTGTAATTTTGTGACTTTCACGTGTACAACCGAAGAAAAACATTGTTAATATGGCGATAAATAGTGTGATTATTTGATTATAGTTAAATCTTGCGTGGTATGGTTACAAAATAGCCTTATCACGAAGATCAGACTATATATCGAATGATCACATTATTTGAAATACAAAATTAATACATTAGGAGTATTTTTCAATCCCACTAACGTTATCATCAATAAAAAAAATTAATATATCATATTTTTCTATCCAATTAGATATTCTTTGGAGAGAAACATTTCATATACACGAATAAATGAGTTGACAATGAATTTTATTAATACGTATATTTATTATCAGAATACATTGATTTTACAAAATAATTAACTTTCACAATAATATACGAAATTAATAATCATGATATACACAATTACTTTACAAAAATACATAAATAATAATTTATTTTTATATTTATATAATTTGAATATTTTTTGTTAAAAATATTCTATTTGAGGTTTTCGAAGGCAGAGGTCGCTTTAACTAATGCACGGTCATGTTTTTTGTTTTGAATGAGGAATGATGCATTCGATATAAATACTTTTCTGGTAGCTTTTGCCATCAAAATTAATAATATGATGCTCAGCTTTAAGCTGAAGATTTCCAAGAAAAAATATTAGTGTTGTACGGACTATTTTCTTTAAAAGTCAATATCCTACGAATATGTAATTCACATAGTTTCATTTCTTCTAGTAATTATATAGTGTATGACATTGATATGCTTGACTTTTAGTTTTTGTCGAGAAATGACTTAAGGAAAGCAACTACTGTAAACAAAATTATAAACCTGTAGTTTCATTTCTTCTAGTAATTATATAGCGTATGACATTGATATGCTTGACTTTGTTTTTGTCGAGAAATGACTTAAGGAAAGCAACTACTGTAAACAAAATTATAAACCTGTTTATAAAAAAAAAGAATAAAAATTTTATTCATTCCATTTTTGTTATACACTGCATTTTTTCCCCCAAACTTTTAATAGAAAATTTATGATGAAAAATCAGTTATATTTATCTTATTGAACCTTTACCTATTTCATCAGATTTAAGACTGGTGATAAACATTATTGCAACTTTATAAAAAAAATATTTAAGATGTTAAGAAATTCATACAAGTTTATTTTTGTTACTACTGTTAAGTATAGCAAATGAACAATTAAAAACTGCTTCTTTAATTTTATATTACTCAAAAATATCTCTGTTTATGTAAATAATAATTTTAAAAGATTAAACATTTTAAAATTAAAAGCTGCAAAAGGAAATCAAATATTTAAACATTTTTCTTATTTGTTCACATTAAACATGATAAGTGCAGATTATCCTACTTTATGAGTATATCCATATGAATTGTATCATGTAATAAAAAATGAGGAAATAACATTTTAAAATCTTTCAATTTTCATGACCTCAATATATGTATACTGTATACAATAATAGAGATAAAAATCAGTTTTGTTTTTAAACTATTTTATTAATAGATTAATGTAAACAAGATAGAAATAAAAATTCACAACATTTCAAATCAATAGAAGATATTTAAAAGTATTTTTCAATCAATTATTACATACCTGTGAAAATATATATTTTAAAAACATGTCTTTTTTTTTTGAAGGAAATAAAAATTTTTGAGTACTATATAATAACTCTACACAGTGAATTATGAAATTAAGGAAATTAAACTACTAAATAAATTAAAATATCTTAAAAATATACATTGCACGCATAGTTTATCAGCATTATTTGAAAAATGTGCTCATAGTAACAATACAGATATAATTTAAAGCTATTAATGCATATTTTAAATTTTTTTAATTACTATACATAGTTTATAAATTTTTTTTCAATTCTATGTTAACATTTTTCATTCTCATAGCTATACGGTACAATAGAAAATATAAATTCATGTTTACTAATTCAATTTTTAAAAAAACAAACTCAACAAAATTTTCTGTAGACATAAATTTTTAATAGCCTGGACTCAATCTCTCTTTAAATCTGTTAACTATTAAACCAAAAAAATGACAAAACTTTCTATTCTTAATCCTTCACCAGCTTTCTATTTTGTAAATGGAATGCATTGAAATATCTCCAACACACTTTACAGTTAAATTTTTCACTTAAATTATAGCAGAATTAAATTTAAAATTATTAAGCAAACTGAAATTACTTTATTCTAAATTCTGCTTTATCACATTTTTTTTTAACATTTTTAAATATCTTGTTTTCAAAAGGCACAACTTTAAAATTTTACTTATACAAAGCCTTCTAAGAAAATGAATAAATTTAATTGTAAAGTGCAGCATTAGGCAAATATGAGTACTTCACATTTCTGTTATATTAAATGCAGCATACTCAGGGAATTTTCACAAATGAAACTATAAATATTTCAAAAGTTTATTTGGATGCATTCTGCATCACATTTTGTAGATTTTTTTCCAGTCTTTTTAAATACCTAGCAAAGACAACTTTAAATGTTTACATTATCATAAATCTTAAGGAGAAGTAGCATCTACTTCTTCCTGATACAGCGAAGTGAGGTAATTTGCAGAATTGGCTAATTCGTGTAGGATAGAGTGGAGACCTTGCATGTGGTGTCGAAAAGCACTAGACAGCTTGAAAGTCTGTTCTGCGGAACTCTCGGTCATCAAACTATCCATGTCACTGTCCGTCTCTTGATCAGAACAGGATCCAGTGCTTCCAAGGCTACCATCAGAAGGTTGTCTGATGTGTCTAGAATTTGAAGAAGTTGCATTCTGGTTAGTCAGCTCCAGGGCATTTGAAGATACACTTGGACCCCATAGTAATTCATTCTTGACATCCTTCAACATGTTATAAAAACTATATAGGTCTGGATTATTGATACTAGATGGTAGTGGTTTAGTAATGTCCATATCTCTTAAACGAGATGGTACAAGAACTGTGGCATCCATGTTATTGACTGCTGTTACAAAACGATCCATAGCACTTAAGACGGATTGTTGAGAACACGAAAAAGATTCTTCTGAGTGCTTACTCGGTCTTCTGGACGACCTTTCAGAAATACTACTGCTGCTATCCAACACCCCACAAACATCTTGTATAGTCAATCTGGATCCAGTTTGCCCGGCATAGGATAGACGCCTGGACGGTTGCTGCGTTGGTAAACTTAATCCAGCGTAAGATACACGTCTCGAACGTTCAGCCATCGTTTCTGAATTACTAAAGTATGATGACTTCTCTAACATGAAACTTTTGATTCACGGTGACCGGATGTGCATCACAAGGGGAGCAGTTCACTTTTCTGAGGTGGTAGTATTAGCGACTGTGAAATAACTCAAAATTTCAGCCCTATATTAATTTTAAAATTTTTAGAAGATACTATGAATATCAATTAAATCAATCAGCATCGATCCGATCGTAATATAATATTAATTACAGTAAAATAATGGAAAGTTCTTACTTGCCGGTATAATAGGTTCGATCTACTTCCGCCGTCTGATGATCAGGTGAGGAGAATCGCTTCTGATTGGTTAACCACTGCGCGTGGATCCTCCTGCTTGACGTAAATGTGATGTCAGACGAGGTGGGCTGATGTTATATAAAGTGCACACATTATTTTGACCTTGGATAAAGCCAAAACTTACATCCCTCGGATGATAAAAAGATTTAATTTAAATATCGTATTCGTTACAATTATTCTAAAATAAATTTTCTGTTGACGCGTGAAAATTTTATTATACATGTTTTTCCAAATTATTTTTTTACTAGAAAAAACTATTCTATTATTATTATTATTATTATTATT
>AYEL01069539.1:0-10670 GCA_000484575.1 Olivierus martensii
ATCATTAATATTATATAGTAATTAAAATTTTTAATTGATAAATAAATATTTGTGATTTGTTAGATTTATTTCGAATGGTTAAAGATTATAATGCATTTAAATAGCAATTAAAATATAAAAAATAAGTTAAATTATAACAAGATAATACTAATTAATGGACAGAAATAAAGTTATACGAAATATTTCTTAATAATTTCGATTAATTACTAAAAATCTAATTTTTATGGCAAAATATTGTGTTTATTATTTAAATATATTAAACGCAACCTTCGTTTTATTAGTGTCATTCTATGTTAAAATCTATTATCATAAGTGAAAATACAGTATTTTAATCCAAGATGCATAGTTTAATTACAAGATAGCTTCATTATTATTTTATCAAAATCTATTTAAACTATCTCCACAAATTTTACAGGAAATAATTGATTATACTTAGAGATTCAATTATCTAATATTAGATGATAATTTTTGTAACAAATATTCCTAAATTAAAAATTGCATAATTTAGGCCTATATAGAATTAAAGTTATTCAAAAACAATGCAATGTTAGTTCGAAGTTTTTTGCTTCCTTATATATCAATTGTTAACTACAGAAAGTATAAGTAAAAAAAAAGTTATAACTTTATACAAGGCATACCCCGAAATTATGTTATCTTATGTTCCAGAATGATGCTATAACTCGAAAATGACTATAAATCGAAGCATGTCTTCTCTCACTAATCGATGCATGTAATGCATTGTAATTGTCATGTACTGTACATGTATAACTAACATAAATGAACCATTTATAACTAAAAGAAATACTGTAAGCTTTATTTTGAAAAAAGAAAGCATTCAATTTTTCAGAAATATGCTGCTGAAGAGTCATAACTCCAAATTAAACACTGAAACTTGGGGAATGATGGAAATTCAAAATGTTCATAACTCCGAGAGTCATAAGTCTGAGTATGACTGTACAAATTATTGTTAAACCAAGAAATAGATATCGAAAAGTTTATAAATTAATAATGATCTAATATTAAGCTACAGTCTTGCAGCATTGACGATTCCCTATAGATTAGACTTTTCATAATTACAAAAGTGTATTGTAAGAATGCACAAGTAGGTGATTGGATTATGGCGTCGTATATATCGTTATGGTTTAAATATGTTTTTCAAAATCTTTTATAGATCTTCATAAAACTAAATTTAATCTAAAGAATTAATTATGGAATGAAAATACTCAGGTGTACAGTTGATCTCTCTATACATTATTTGTCTTTATAATATATAATATCATTTATATTTTACCCTAGTTTACTATAAGTTTGGTAATTTACTTTAATGCAAATGATTAATTTCATAAAAGTAAATTTCAATTTCCTATTTATAATCTTATAACAAAAATATTCAAATTTGATCAGAGTTTTAGAGTCGGAAACACAAAGTTGGTCATCTTTCCTCGATATATGAACTTATATTAATAAAATTTTATTTATTTGCTTTTTTTTTCTTTTCTTCTCTATTAGGCAGTATTTAGAGAATATTTCGGAAATCGATAGACAGTTTTGCAATTTGACACCAACCTGATTTCTATTTCATTTATATTAATAATCACTGTGAGGTGAATTTTTGAGGAGATTTAGTTAAGCTACCTTATCGCACATGATATATACTGCAGCGGCCATTTTTAGACCCCATCATAGAATGGCCAACACTCGAGATAGATTCAACTAGAAAGTTGAAGGATGAAGTTCAATAGGCCGGGTCCGGTCTATTCTTGGAAAATTTGGAGATGTAGAACCAAATTAACTATTAACGGATATTTAAAATGCAATTTATATAAAAAAAAAAAATAAAAAAAGTTTTCTTTTTTGAGAAAGAAGTTGATCAAATAAAACTCTTTATAATTTTGATTAATGTATTTTTCTTTCACTTTATTGAAAAGGCAGCCGAATTGGCCACGTAGAAACATTTCGGCTTTTCACTATTCAGAGCCCATGCTCGATATTTGGGTCCCATCCCTTGGAAATATTTATCATGAAGTTATACCCTAAGATAAATATTTCCAAGGTCCCCGTCCTTCACAATCCGAGTGATCCATCCACAAGTGTGGGCAGCCTGTGGAAAAACCAGGAAAAGCTTTTTCGCTCCCCAACTTAGTACTCTATCTGAATGTAAAGTGGCGACATCTGTCGAGTAAAGTGAAATAAAAATACAATACTATATTGTAAAATGAAAAATATTTTCGGCATAATAAAAAATTACTAATTTTTTATTGCACAATAAAAAATTAAATTTTATACGAATAAATAGAACTGTTCAGAAATCCATTCACTTTGTAATCCAGCCTGCTTCACACTTTTTTGGCATAAATGAGAGAAGCCGACTGGATTTAAATAAAATCAACTTTGTCAGAAATATAATCAAAGTTTATTTTTTTTTTTAATTATGGTATATATATTTAATATAATATAAATCTAAACAGTAAATTGGAATTTATATTTTAAATTTAAAGTTGGATAAGTGCAAATTGAAAAATATTGTAAATATTTAGTTATTTATTTTCTCTTTTGTACTGTATTTGTTACTTCTTTGATTTGGAAGAGGAAATCTGACAGCTTTTCTTCATCATCAACTTATCAATGATAGCCTATGCTGTTAAATTTTCTGATTTGTCATGAGATATTCCAATTTTTCCAGATAAGCCAGCTGCTTGCGTGAAATTTTCCTATTTTAAAATGTTTTAAAACACTGTGCGATTCGCAGTATGTTTTAAAATATTGATAGAACACTTTTTTACTATCTGTAGTAGGTTCAATTTCGGATATCACATCTACGGATTTTTCAGGAATGCGACTATTAAATCAGATCATCCCAAAAGTAATGTCGTTTTTAGCATTAAGTTTTGAAAGAATATAAAAGATAAATTCACTTATTTTAATCAAGTATATATTTTCCATTTGAATCAGTAACACTGTTCTAACGTTGTGAAAGCTTTAAAATTTCATGTTTAGACAAGTTGATACGTGTTTGGAAAAGTACAGTATAAAAAAGACATTATTTTTGAGATGATCTGATATTTTCCATTATTGTAGCTGAGCTTATCATTAATGTTGGCCAGTCTATAGATTTTGAAGTGGCTGCTGTCATCAATAAAATCAATGTGTTATTCGGCATTACAAACTAATTGAATAACAATAACTCAAAACGACTACTTCTATCGAATATTTTAAGATAATATATTGTAAAACTTTCCTTTCTGTATGAATTTTACTATAAAAGCTGATCAATTCAGATTTAAAGAGAAAAATCAGAATCCATTTAAACGAGAAAATCAAAATAGAAGTTTATAAAAATAAGGCAAGCATATTGAAGTCATCTAATCTTCATCTTTATTTAGGTATTCACTCAAATAAGGATTAGATGATCTTTATACTTAAATTGACAATTACAATATGTTTGCTTATTATAAATTTCTACTTTGATTCTCTTTTAAAATTAAAAAAATTACTAAATTTAAAATATCGATTTTATTATTATGGATGCATAGCTCTTGGAAAGTACAGCACTTTATAATTCTTTAGAAAGATATAAAAAAAATAAAAATATACTGTATATATTTTGGGCGATTTTTGGCGATTTTAAAAATTCAGGCATAATATTTGGCAACACTTGTTTTGGTACGATTAATTTGAGCAGAAGGAAAATAGAGTAGAATATAGTATATCAATATCATCATAAAGTACTTTAGTATAGAAAAGTATTAAAGCAAAGTAGAAAAGTATTAAATTTTCTTATCGATAAGAAAATTTTCACAAAATTTAAATATCGTAGTATTTAATAAGAAAGCAATATGAGTAATGATATAGATGATGTTTTCGATGAATTTGGCGATTTAAAAATTGTTGATGAAGTATCATGGAAGAAAATAACAGATGCATGTATGAAGGTATATATTGTATTATACTTAAATTTATATATAATAATCGAATAGATTACTATAAAATATTTATTATTATTAAAATGATAAAATTTTATGAAATAATAAATTCAGAAAAGAAATATGCAATTTTGCAACCGATCTTTATCAATTTATACAATGTGAATTCTATATAATTACAAAATAAATCGGACAGATTTCTAGTTTCGATGAAATTTTTATCATCAATTATAACAAATGAAAAAGATGATAGTAATCCAGACTCTGCTATGAGACGTAAGTATTAAGAAATGAGATGTAAGTATAAATTACATCTGCCTAGAATCATTTGTGCCTTAATTTACAGAATTATTCAACCTCTTGAATGAGTATGGATGCGTTCGAAACCTCAACAGATTAATCAGTGATGAGTAAAAAATCTCAGCAAACCATTCCAAAACTCAACAAGCCAATCAGTGTTGAGCTCATCGTAGTCTAAAGATAGTGAATATATTGACACTGGTTTACACCGTTTATCCAACGTCGTGGAAAAAGTAGTTCATACTAGATGATAAGATTTTAAAAGTTAGAGAGTGTAACAAATCATTATCATCGTCGTTTATTAGCAAATAAATTTTAGTGCTTTCTAATGACACTAATGAAGTTATAACATTCATTATTGTCTTCTTCATCACCATGTTAGCCACTGTCTTATCTCCACACTCAGCAAATCATTCCAGAAACAAACTGATATTGAGTTATTTCTGACATCAAAAGAGACTAACCACTGATGACTTACTATTGAGATTTGGAATGCACCTATTATATTGCCAGATATAAGATAAAAATTTACTTCACCTCTAAGCAATCAATCACGTCGCATACTTGCAGAAGTGAGTTATGATATAAGATATTGGTATTTATGCTGTTGCTTGCACCAGCTTTAATTTTATGACTTTCAGGTTAAAATTTACTTCACTTTAAAGTGATTGACCACTTTGCCCCATCAACTCTAACATTCTTGATTGTACTGCCAAGAGATTTTATATTATATCATATCTGGCAGTGTGCAAATAGTAGGCTTTTGTAATGAATTTATACATGTATCCCCAGATCACAATGTAAAGATTGCCAAACATAAATCTTTGCATTGTTGAAGATTTGTGTTAGTCAGTTTGTAAACTGTGGTCTGGGGATGCATGTATATATTCATTA
Source organism: Olivierus martensii (assembly GCA_000484575.1). Classification (NCBI taxonomy): domain Eukaryota; kingdom Metazoa; phylum Arthropoda; class Arachnida; order Scorpiones; family Buthidae; genus Olivierus; species Olivierus martensii. The sequence goes on from AYEL01069539.1 coordinate 5,118, forward strand.
CAAAAGCCTGCTATATAGGTATAATATGCTCGATTGCTTAGGGATGAAGTAAATTTTTACTGACTTTCATGTACTGGCTTTGATGAATGTTATAAATACATTTTGCATTGAGACATAGCATGAGAAGCATCTAAAGTTAATAAGCAATAGTGAGCCAACAGCCAAGAGAAGCTGTAGACTTTGAGTTGAAGAGTGGTATAAACAAGATTTTTTTCTAATAAAAATTTTTAAAAAGAGGAATCAGTTCATACAGAGATGAATCAAAAATTGGAAAATTTTTCACAAGATTATAAGATTTGCAAACTCAATTGTGTTGTGTTCCATTAGCAGTTGCTGTGAACTCCACCATATTTATTCATAACAAAGATCAACAAGTTAATATTTCTGATTTGTTTTTATTAAAAAAATGGGGTTATGTATGATTCTATATATACCGATATTAATATTTTTTAAATAATTTAAATATTGAATCCTGCACATATATAATTTAAAATAAATGAAGCAGTCCTGTTGTGCTAGTAGTGCATCCATTGAAAATGATTCAATGCACCATATTTATTTCTAAAAATGCCTGTTTCTTTTCAATTATATTAAAAAATATGTGGATGTATATAAATTTTAACATTTAAATAAATTCAAAAATATTAATTTACAGACCACTTCATAAATAAGGTTGAGAATATTGTAGATCTATCATTTTTAACAAGTAAATATAGTATTACTATTTTGGAAACTATTTTTATGTGTAATTCAGAAATGCTGAAAAATTTGCATTATTGGGTCTCCATGCCCATCAGTCTATTTATAAGAAGGTTGTAGAATTTATATATAAATTTCTTTAATTAATATATAATCTTTAAAAAGTTTCCTTTAAAATTCTGTCTTATAACACTATGGTAAAGATGTCTCTATTAGGTTATTTTATAAATAAAAAATTTCAGATAAAATTCATATTTTATTTCTAAACTGATGATAATCACATTCATATCTTACCAGGTTAGAATAATTTAAGTTAAGTAAAAAATTTAATACTAATGTTCGAAAATTACGCTACCTTTAAATGATAAATACTTTTTTCTAGCACTTAGGTAGGATATAAACATCTTTATTAATAGTTTTTCTATTAATAAAGATGAAGAATGTGAATTCTATAATTTAAATCAAATTATAGAATTCACGTTCTTCTATTGGAATTCTTAACTGGTATTAAGATCTACACAATGTAAGTATATAGTTTAGATACAGCTGATGAGGGTCAGATAGACTGAAAACGTTTCTGTAACTGTACAATAACTATTAATAAAGATGTTTATATCCTACCTAAGTGCTAAAAAAAGAATTTATTAAAAATTTAATATCTGTAGTTCACATTTTCAAGAAATTGTGATGTATATATATTCATTATATTAAAGCTAAAATCAATTACATTAATAAATGGGCATGTTTATTTAACTCATCATTTTTGATAGACAAATTTATTACTTCTGTGTATTATCAGATATGACTGTAATTATAAAGTATTTAATCAGAAACTAATAGTATACATAAAAATTTTTATATTAAAAATCATAACAAAACAGTAGAGATTTAGAGAAAAAATTTTTTAATCTATGCTTATTAAGTAATAGAAAAAGAAACCATAATAAAAAATTCAAATATGAAATTTCTTTAATGTTAAAAAAAAAAAAAAAAAAAAAAAAAAAAAAAAAAAAAAAAAAAAAAAAAAAAAAAAAAAAAAAAAAACAGATTTATAAGATTAGGTTAGGTAATTTTAGTTAAGCTGCAATATTGCACATGGGATATACTGTATCTGGTGGTAACCACTTTTAGTTTTTTTAGGAATCAAAATGATGATTTTATTTAAAATCTTATGCCTTTTGTACTTTAAATATTAAATATTTTTATGTTGTCAAGCAATCCCAAATTTTCTATTCATTTTGAAATTTTAATTATTCACTTTTAATCAAACATATTTCAACATTTCTGTTATTGAATTATAAAAGCATAAAATTTAACACTTCTAGTTTAAAAAATTTTTTCAAATACATCACATGTAATTAGTTTCCTTGAAATGTTGATACCGCAATAAAGTAAAGTAATAAATTATGAATTTTTTAAAAAGTACATTTATTGTTAAAAAAATCTATATATATACTCACTTAAACTATTCTATTGAATAGAAATGTAGGCTAAATATTAATAAAAACTTAAATTAAACTCTTAATTATTTTTCAGGATGGATTTAGAGATGGTATAGTAGAAGGCCAAGAAAAAACATTGCAAAATGGATTTGATATGGGTTATGCTAAAGGTTATCAACAGAGTTTTCCTATTGCAATGATTAGAGGTGTCATGGGGTATGTATTTTAAAGGAAGTGAATAAATATGATTTTTATGAAATTGCAGCCATTTTTTTTAATTCAATTTTTTTTGTGATTTTGTAAAGTATACACAAAATCAGTGGAAAATTAAGAATCTAATTTAATTTAATCTAGTTTAATTCTTATTCTATTATTTCAATTTCCATAATCTCACAAACTTCAATTTTACATATTAAAACATAGATTAAGCATAAGAAAATTTGAAAAATATTAGTTATTACCAAAAAATTTCTTTTTTAGCAATATCTTCTAAAATGATTTATATTATTTACTGCTGACAATGTTATACAAAATTAAAAAATATAGAATTATTTTTATTTAAGTTCTCACTTTTGTATATCATAATGAACAATATGTAATAATCAGTTATTTTAGAAAATATTGTATATACAGTAATTTTTGTTTTTATTTAACATAATTTGCATATGAAAAATAATTTTTACCTATTACAAATAATTATGAAATTTTAAGATTATTTTCATTGCTATATTTTTTCATAGAAGTAAATCAAAATTTTAATTCAAAGTTTTAGTTAAAAAAAATTTATGCAGAAATTCTATTTATATAAATACACAATAATCATGATATTTTTAAAATAATTATGTTTAATTATTAGAAAAAGATAATTGACTAATTAAATATTCATATACAAAAAAATCTTCTAACAATTAGATCTTATGATTTTGTTGCACTTTTCTTCTTTATATTTCTGATTGAAAAAAAAGATGCAAATATGGCTTTATATAGAAAAATTAAGGATTTAGAGCAGAGGTTCCCAACAGGGTCGATGAAATTTTAAAGGGGGTCAATGGTGATCAAGGGGTCTATTTGGGGGTCGATAGCCGAATATGCACCAGAGATTGATCGGCATAATCAAGATCAAGATCCCATTGATTACAAAAGAATTTATTAATAAAATCGATAATTATGAATATGCACCAGAGATTGATCAGCATAATCAAGATCAAGATCCCATTGATTACAAAAGAATTTATTAATAAAATCGATAATTAATTGTTTATTGATATAAAGCTATATCATGTAAGAAGGAAGAAATCATATGAAATAAATATGAGAGAAAAATACACTAAAATTATTTAATATATTTTAAAAACCAATTATATTTTTTTAAAATATATTAATTTTTTATGCAATAAGTGCAATATAAAAAAGTAAAACACAGGAACCTAGTACAAAAAATAATAAAACAAATCTAATAAACACCATTTTTTTAAAACTTTTATTCATATTCTTAGTCTAATTGTTATCTTTAAGTTATTTATATCAATTATTTGTATTATGATTATGTTGTACACTGTATAATATTATAGAGAAAAATGTTAGGAGTCGATGAAGAAAATCATTCTTTTAAAAGGGGTCGATGCTGAAAAAAAATTGGGAATCCCTGATTTAGAGACTAGATTTTATTCATCTTGAAATTGCATATTTTTCAATTGTGACTGAGAAAAATATCATTTTGAGAGAGAGAAAAAATATATAGGTATTTTTTGCTTTTATACATAATATACAATATCTATATAATATATTTTATATATACAAGGTGGCTAAAGTGTATGGAAATGGCTGAATATTTTGAAAACGGTTTATCAGAATTCTTTGAAATTTGGCACGATGTTAGGTGTGCTTATGTCCTTCTACCTCTATTTTTTTCAACTTTATATTATCATTTGTTTTCGAGATCCAAGACAAACTTCACTTTTTTTAAAAGGCAGTAGTTATGCTAATGAATTTTATCATCATAAATTCATTATATGCTAATGAATTTTATCATCATTTTCCAAAACTAATATTTGAGTATATTATTAAAGTTTTTGCAATGTTTTTTGTAGAATAGTGACCCACTGCTCTCTGATAATCCAGCTATGCAGAAGCATTAGCAGCGGTCACAGTAAATCATTGCTATGAAGGTTAAAGTCAACCATGGGTCTTTCTAAGGTTTTCCTAAAAGATAGGATAGGCATATACTGTATTACTGAATTCAGGATGAAATGCTCTTTTCAAATATGGTCAAATTGACCCATAAGGCCCTTTAAAAAAAAGTGAAGTTTGTCTTGGATCTCAAAAACAAACGATGATATAAAAGTGAAAAAAATAGAGGTAGTAGGACGTAAGCATACCTAACATCGTGCCAAATTTCAAAGAATTCCAATAAATCCCATTTTCAAAATATTTAGCCATTTCCATACACTTTAGCCACCCTGTGTATATATATACAGTAGAATCTGTATAAGATGACCACCTCCGGTTCCAATCAAAACTGGTCATTTGTACAAGTAGTCAGCTTGTACAGGTTAATTATAATACAGCATATTTAAATGAAACAAAATGATTACACTTTAATAAAATCGAAACGTATGCTTTTGTTACAGTTTATCATTTATTCAAAAAATACAACATATTTAATTAGTATGGAAAAAACTATCAATAGTGCTTTGTTGCATTCCACTTTTATTTTTTATAATTTCTATGGCAAAGTAGTGTTCAATGTCGTTTAATTGAGACAATAATTTTTCATTATTTTCTATTCTTGATGCCAGTTTAATTCTTCAACATGTTTCTTACAGGGTGTAATTTGCTTAAAATTGCGATTTCTGTTGTTCCTCCATTTAGTCAAAATTTCTTTTTGAGACAATATTTTGTGGATCTGTGTTTTCTCCACGTTAAATTTTTCTGCTAACGCTCATTCAGAAAGATCTTTCTTACTGTCTTCAATCATTTTTATTGGCTGTTCTGCTGGTTCAGAAAGACCTTCAATCATTTTTATTCGGGCATTTACTTTCTGTTTATCCCATGGTTTAGCATCACACATGAATGAGATTACATTTGATTATTATGCTTGCATAGAACACAAACATCCGGATCCAGTGGCTGATTGTTTTCACTTTCCCGGTTTTTCCTATATCACTTCGCCATAGGCCTTCAAGTTATGATTTTTAATGTTTTTAATACAAAATTTAATTATCATATCATAGATACAAATCTAAGGAACGGGCATAGTAAAAATATATCGCATTAAAATAGAAATGACATCATGATTTTGTTATTCCAGTATCATTCTTGTGGTATGAATGATGGGAAAAAATTCGTTATTCCAGTATCATTCTTGTGGTATGAATGATGGGAAAAAATTCGCATGGTGCAATTTTTTTTT
>AYEL01069550.1:0-20975 GCA_000484575.1 Olivierus martensii
ATTAAGTCTGCCGAAATTTATATTTTAATGTAAGAATTATACTTTCATCAAAATTGATGCAAAAAAATGTGGACCAAAAATGTATTGACTGGTCTAATGTGCTCAAAAGAGATTATACATCATATTTATAATTGCCTACAACCACGTGGAATCAATCTACTCATTAAACCTAACAAAATTTAACTTATACTAACTTATATTTAATATAATGATAAATAGAAATATTGAATTAAATATTAAAAGATATAATAAATATCGAATTAAAATAAGGACTATACATTTAAAATAAAACTATGACACAACATACCTTTGAATATATACTTCAAATTTCAGTACGACAGCATAGCAGCCAACGTTCGCCATGACATTTAAACGTAGTGATCATGTGATCGTACAGTACAATGAGACTGCTAATCCAATAGCATCGCCAGCTAGGCGTATCACGTGGTTGTCGTAATCCAATAATATCGCTTAAATAGCGTTACTCTTTTCAAACTTGGGCTTTTATATATATAGATAAATTCTAGTTATATAGATAGAACATGTTTAAGCATCTTTAAATTGGTTAACTTTGTTTTGGAGTATTCCTAGTTTAGCATTTATTATAACAATTAAAACTCATAAGTTAATTAAAAATTTATTATTTTATCAATTATTTCATAAATATTGATCAATTAAAAATCACTTTATCAAGAGACCCGGTCGGGTCTCTCGCTAATTTCAGCGAGAGAAACGACAGCGTGTCTCTATACAGGAATGATGATAGTTCCGCACCACCTATATTGTTTTTTTACAGTAAACTTGATCTTCAAAATTAAACTTTCATATTATTTAAAATAACATTTTTCATATCTTTCACGAGAGTGTAAAACATACGCGCTTACTTGCGTAATAAAAGAGTAATCATTATTTTCTTTTACGGATTTGAAAGATCAGCTTTCTAAGATTACGAGTCAGTTACGAGTCAGTGTACATAGTAACAAGATAGGTTGCCAACTGCCTAACTTGAGTTTCATTATTTTGATATTTGCATCACTTTATTCAGTTGCCAACTGCCTAACTTGAGTTTCATTATTTTGATATTTGCATCGCCTTTATTTATTCACATATTATTGCTTTTCATAGTTATATTAAAAATAAAACGTATTTCTTTTTTTTTATATATATATTTTTATGTAAAATAAAACAACTTACTAATAATTATCGTAATTATCAGCAAACGGCAGCAGTTACCAAAGCGCACCTAGTAAATATTTAGTATTGTGATATTTATTTTCACGTGTTCCCTCCATATTAGAATCGAATAATAATAATAATAATAATCTCACGTGTTAAAAGTCGTACCGAAGTAATAAGGTGATTAATTGACTTATTAATTAATACTGAATTGAGGACGATCATGAAACATATTTTCGAAGAACACAATTACGCTCGTAATAGTCGGAAAACAACGAGGCCTAAAACACCAAAACCGAAGGTTTCAAAAAAATTTAAAGAGGTACAGTTATCAACATCAGATGAAAATATTATTTTAAATGGGGAATGGATACAAGACATTCATATTAATCAATTTTTCAATATATTAAAACACTATTCTGTTTACGCACCCCGTGATACACTTTTGGTGCAACGTCCTGACTTAATTACTCCAGTGAGCAATAATGAAAGACACATACAAATTTTGTACAGCAAAAACAATGATAATTTTTTAGATAATGATTTTACTGGAGGCCACTGGGTTTGCTGTTATTTTGATACGGATAATATTTACATTTATGATTCTATGAATGGTAAAAGTTTACATAAACATCATATAAGATTTTTAAAGTGCTTATTTCCATTTTTTCCTTTTGACAAAAAACTCGTTATTTTCCCCACAGTACAATTTCAACAGAATCTGAATGATTGTGGTGTGTATGCTATTGCTTTTGCCATTTCTCTTGCACTAGGACTAAAACCCAATGAGTTACAGTATGATTCTTAAAAAATGCGTACTCATTTACTGCATATATTGAAAAATAACGTTTTGGAACATTTTCCAATAATGAATATTGATAAAATCCAAAATGCTGGTAAAATTAATACTAACACCCAATTACAAGATATTACAGAAAGTACTGCTTATGATAAAATATATTGTTCAAATGTTGATAGCAAAACAATACATGATGATAATGTTTTACCTTATATTCCTTATATAGGTATAAGTAGTTTCAGAACAGAGAAAACAAGGAAACGCAACCAAAATTATTACTGCCAAAATAAATCACGAATATTGCAAAAAAGAAAACTACATGATCGATATATGTAATTTAATATGGCTCTTTTTTCTATAAAATTATAAATATTTGATTATAGTATCAATTTTTTGATAATTCCTTGAGAAAATCAAAGAATTACAATTCCCATTTTAGGAAATACTTTTTAAAATAATAATAATTATATTTAATGCAATGAATGATAACTATTATCTGAACTTGAAGGATACTTTTAATAGATTTTGAATTATTTAATATTTTCTAATGCTGTATATTATTTTTTTCTTCTTTTATTTGATTTCTGAATAAAAAGACTTTGTGTTGAATATTATAAAATAGTACTTTTCAATCTAATTTAATGTTCTTTATTGAAGTTTATAGCATAAATAATAATAAATTAAAACATGATTTGTACATTTACAAAATATTGAATTAAAAAAAAAATTTATTAAATATTTCAATTAATTAACATTATTTCCAAAAGATAAATTGGCTATGACTAATTTAATGTGATTCATTCCTATAATATATATGAATGGTTCAGTGCTGAAGATAGCTAAGTCTGTTAAGCTATATTTTACAAAATCAACATTTCTGTTAATTCTGCATTGGCCATGTTCATGAAGCAATCCTGAAGCTAAGGTAGTAAAGAGGCTCTCTTTATCTATTTTGAAACAAAAACTAGTAAAAGAAAACATATATTTATTGTCTTAATAAGTATGCAATGTTTTATTTATAAATTTTTTTTTATATTAAATTTTGGGTTTCTACCTAACATTGGAGGTCCTGGAAGAGGTATTTCATGCATCCTCATTTGCATGCCTTTTTAAACAATATATACCTTTATAAAAACAAAATAAGGTTAATAAAATCATTTGTTATTTTGTTGTCTTGTCATTGATTGTGTCAAGAGAAATGTTTTCCATTTTGTGGAGAAGATAGACATACAGTGATATTCTTTGAAGTAAGCCACAGGCCATCAACAATGTTTGGAAGATGACTAAGAATGTTTTCAGGAGATTGTTGCCAATATTGCCAAAGACTGTTTCTCTGCCAATTATTGTCCAGTTTGAACTAGAAATAAAACAACAATCTTTGAAATAAACCACCAGTGAATCAGCAATGTTTTTGAGACCATTATTAGGACAGCTTTATACCTGGCAACTATTGCTTAGTTTGAACATAGCCTTACAAAATTTGCATAGTAAAATTGCTTTCAATACTTTTTGAATTTTAACAAAATATATATAATATATTATCATCAGTTTTCTTTAGACATTTTAATTAATGGTTAAAAGTGAAAAATGTTATTCTAACAAAAATTTAAAAAAAAATAAATAAATTGTATAAAAATATATATATACACAGTAAGACCCCGTTTAATGTGGAGGATATGTTCCAAAAAAAGCAAGTGCTAAATGAAACAGCATTAAATGAGATCATCTTAATACATAAATAATGGAGATAGGTGAAATGGGGCAGTAAATAAAAAATATACGTACCATTTTTTTTTATTTTGTAACTTGTATCATTACTATTATATTGCATTAATTATAGTCATTTTTTATTGTTAATATCGATTTGTATTCATAAATCATTCATTAAAATCAAAAATATTTGAGTAAATAATTTATATTTGTTAATAGCAGAAATCACTAAAACTGCTTTACCTTTAAAATTAGAGTCCGAAAACAATTCTTTTGGTTTTTCTTCTTTTGTTTTATTTGATTTCTGAATAAAAAGACTTTCTGTTGAATATAATAAAATAGTACTTTTGTTGCAAATACCGGTCTGTTGCAAATTTTTTAGATATCAAAATCATCGCCTCCGGAGATCATTTTGACACCACGGTGTATACTAAACCTACTGCCATCCCTGTTATCATACCTAGATGGTCTTTCGACCCGTGGGCGTACAAGAAGTCCGCTTTTAAATCGTTTTTCCGTAGATGCTTTACTCACTGCAGCAATGATTCTCTACATAAGGCAGAATTATCCAGGATTTTTACCATTGGGCGTAAACATAGATATTGTGACAAATTCATGTATAATATATATAGAAAAATAAAGGCTGAACATATGGCTAAGATGGCTCCCCCAGAACAATCCCGCTCACACTCCGACGTTGAACCTGAAATAGAGACAGTACACCGTCGCCCAATTCCCTACAGGCTCCACTCGAGCAAGGCTATTAAATCCTCTCTTAAGTCAAGTAATATGGGACATACTTTCAAAAGGGCCCCTACCATCTTCAATATACTGCGAAATGACAAATCTTAGAGATCCAAAGAATTCAGATCGGGTGTCTATAGTATCCCCCTCCGAAATTTTGACGATAACAGATCAGAAATGTACATCGGGGCTACAGCCAGAAATTTTAAAGAGAGGCTCTCCGAACATAAAGACAATATAGCTAAAGGTGTCCTTAGCACCGCTCTGGCGCAAAGAGCATATGAAAAAGACACGGAAGTACTCTGGGATGAAGCCCATATTATAAGGAATGTATACAATCGCAAGACACTGCCTATAGCGGAGAAGATTGAAATTATAAGAAACAATGAGGTTAATAACATGATTAACATCCAGCAAGCTGATGGAATAAGTGCGGTGTGGAGGTATGCTTTACACAATAATTTTTAATAATTCCTGTTCGCTTCCCTTGGTTTTATATGTTCCTAGCATTCCTGCCATTGATAATAACAGTTTTATCTCATGGTTATATATAATTGTATAGTTTATTTTATGTATTGATTTATAAAATTTGAATGTATTATCATGTTCTATTTTTAGAATGTCAGTTTAAAGTTTAAAGAATTCCTCTGTTCTATTCTGTTTTTATGTGTACAACTGACGATGGTATCACAGATACCGAAAACGTTTTTGTCTTATTAAATTTATTCTTTACCACTGCTTAGTGTGCTTTATATTTGTGATGAGAAAGATTTTTCCTTGTTTGACACTTTTTGTTTTTTCATTCAGTAAGCAATTGTTGCTAACAAGACATTGCATCCATGACACTGCGTCTTGAGCTTCTATCAAAATTTGGATCATTTTGTATAAACTGATCCATAATTTCCATAATAGTGAACTTTATAAATATGAACTGTGATCACAGCAGACTTTCGTATGTGATATCATTCACTACACTGGTATCAAACACACTGCAAGATGGCATAGGGGTATCAAAGCAACAAATTCGTAAGATTTTGGATTTATATGAGTATAACAGTTTGAAAACTGCACCAATCCACATGATTTCTAATAATTTTATACATATTATATCTAAAACTTTGTTTTTACAAATTTAATTAAAAATCTTATATTAACAAAACTAGCAAATAAAATAATAACAACTATTAGCTATTTAAAATATTTCTTCTTTTACAGACTTATGTAGCTATATTATTTATTCATCATCTATCATCTATATCTATATTCATAATCAATATAGATGTGTGATTTTATCAAGATCAATATTATATGATACAATAATAATAGTAATTTTACATTTTAATAGTAATAATTTTTATTCAATTACTTATAAAACTTTGTACAATTTAATCATTTATACTTTAAAGAAAGGTATAATTTTTATAGTTTGTATATTGTATAATTGTTAAAATAATATAAATTTGTCATAAATGGCATTTAATTATTTATATAATATAAAAAAATGAAATGATCATTTTAATAATAATTCATACTATGGATTTGTATTTATTTGTGATTTTTTTTTTTTATATGATTTTAATATAAGAAATCCATAGTATGGAATTATTTGTCATTTCTTATAAATAAAATAATGATTTCCTGTATAAGGTTGTGTTTATTTGCATTATTAACACTTTTGCAAATATGACTGACATAGCAGTTATTTCAAGTTTTGTATAAATGGACATGATTGCTATAGCAGTCATGAAATAACTGCATTCTAGATTTGAATGTTAGAGCAGTCACAGAATCCAATGGTTTATTTATGCATTGGTGTCTTATGTATATTTTTATAGTCACACATTTGTTGATACTGTCCTTGTAGCAATCATAATGCAAATTGGTCAATATGAAAAATTAAGGAAATTGACTTACTCTTATTAATTATTTCTGATTTATAGATTGCTATAACAATCATTTTTGAATTCATATGCTATAGGAATGATGATAAATGTCCAAATACTTTAACAAATTATATTTCATAGACAGTGTTTTGCTTTACCGCTAATTTGTTTTGGACATATATGAATTATTCCATAATTTGAAACTTAAAAGATTTTTCTATACGTTTTTTTGATATGCATTTATTTTTAAATATTGCTAAATAAATAATTTCTTAGCTTTTAGATTTATGAAACTCTAAATATACTCAATATGTAAAAATTATCTTAAACTTTTTAAAAATATTATTGAGAATGATTTAAAAAATTTACCTGAATATTTTTATAATTATATTTTATAAATTTAATTTATAAACATATTTATAGATTATTGTTGTAATCATTTTCTTGCTAAAGTTATGTATGCTTGTTTCACTTAAATTTAAATGTATACACGATGTTCTATTCTATAATTCCATCATGATAAAGTCGAAAACATTCCAAATGTAATTAATGTGCTTCTGCTGCTTAGTGCTATATAGTGAGTGATCAATTAACGAACATAATCCGTTCCAAGAAAATGTTCATTATCCGAATTGTTCATTAACCGATCTACCTGCTAATGACGAACCGATACTAGACCATAGTGAAAACCGACCACACACACAACCAGTTAGTTACCATCAACCTGTAATTACCTGCTAATGACGAACCGATACTAGACAATAGTGAAAACCGACCACACACACAACCAGTTAGTTACCATCTGTTAGGTCAAATCCGACAGTTAAAACGGAACAAAATTCAATCACTAGCGAACTTTATTCTTTCCAGTTTTATCCTTTTGGGATTACAACATACATAGCCCTGTTTACCCCCTAAACTGCTGTTAAAACCGATAGTATGGGCTGTTTAAGAAAGCGGATATTTCTCGAATTTACAGGAACCATAGTACACATGTTTTTGATAAACCACCAACTCTGATTAGCTGCCAAAATCGCCCCAAACGGATGGTGGCGTCTTATTGGGGTTTGACTGTATTATGATGATGCATTAAAAAATAAGTTAAACTTTTTTAATAAATCAAAGACAACAAAATATTTCAAAATGAAAAATTATTAAGATGAAGATACAACCATAATATGCTTCTTGACACAATCACCTAACATGTATTTACATAAACATTTTTCTGAATGTGTGATTACTTCTTAGTTCTGTAAAAGTAAAATTCTATTCTAATTTCCTGCTATCAACTTATTTATCAGATGAAAATCACTACCTTTCTGATCATTTTTCATTCTTCTGAAAAATTAATAATCACAGGGATAAATTAGGACTGTAGAACTGATGCATCTATACTTCCTATTTTAATCTTCTTTAAGAATTCCAGTATTGTGATTGCTTTATAAAGTCTAGCTTATCATGTAGGAGAATAATTCTATTACTCAAGTTTTCATATTTGTCTTTTTAATGGTCATTCTCAAATTTTTCAATATTTGATAACATGAAGCAGCAGTTATTGAAGATTCTTTCAGCTTGAATTTAATATACAGTTCCACAGATGGAAAAGGTACTGTCTTTTTCCATAGGCGATATTAACTTTAAATTTAGAAATTACAGAATAAAGCACTTTACACAGTTGGTTTTAAGTTCGTAGTACTTTTGGTTATTACACTAACCATCTTCATCGAATTATGTTATAAATCAAACTCTTTTAAACTGTGAACACATGCTAAAGTCATAAACTTGTTATAATTATTGTAAACATACAAAGAACAAATAAGAAAAGATTAATGAAGAAAAATACATAAAAATTATATATTAAATACAAAAATAAAAATAATGAACATCTAAAAATGTTTTTATGACTGCTATTGGAGGGCAAAATCCATGCAGCTGGGGGTCTGTCGGAAGGTTATCATCGATTACGTATTCGGTATCCATTCTTGAGATTATTATATACCAAATACGTAATCAATGATAACCTTCCGACAGACCCCCCAGCTGTATGGATTTTTGCCCTCCAATAGCAATTAGTCATAAAAAACCTTTTTAGATGTTCTTTATTTTTATTTTTTGTATTTAATATATAATTTTTATGTATTTTTCTTCATTAGTCTTTTCTTATTCGTTCTTTATATGTTTACAATAATTACAGGAATATCCCAAGTTACAGTGCTTCGGACTTATGTACATTCTGAATTTGCACCATTCCCCAAATTTACATCGCGTGATTCGGAATTACAGACACGGGATTCTTCAGAGAGAGAGAGAGCATAGCATGCTTCCACTGTGGCCATCTTGCTGATATATTAAACAGTTTATTGTTTTGGTGTGATTAAATACAAATAACGTATCTGCTATTACAGTTCAATATTAAGAATGTTATGTGAGGAATCGTATGCACAGCTATCAGTCATGCAATCAAATGTTTTCAGCGTTCGTCGATCATCAGACTGTTTTATTACTATGCCGGGTTTGCCAAAATAGTTAAAAAATAAACAACTAAACTTCAAAAAAACTATTATGTATTCGTTTATTAATGCATGAATCAGATAAGTGCAGTAAATAACAAATATTATGTAAAAGGTACATAATTTTTATCTATTCTAAACATAGTACAGTATTATTGTACAGTGTTTTATTTATACATTTGCTCATTTAATTATACTATTAGAGTCCATATTGATTTTATTTACTCATAATTTACAAAAAACTATCAATGTCAATTAGTTAGGTAGCGGTTTTTTATTCACGTTGAGTTTGACTATATAGTCTATCCAATTAATTGAATGAATAAATTCTTCCAAAACTAAGATTTTTTTCCCGCTGTAGTCGACAGTGTTGTTATACTACAGAACTCAATTAACTTCTTTAAATATTTATTAAACTTCTTAAAAACTTTTGATGAACTGGCACATTACAGTATGCATTTCGGCAATTCTTGTTGCCCTCTTCAGCTAGTTTTATACATATATAAATCAGTTCATCATTTTTTACAAAGATTTTTTTAAATACCTAAAATTAAATAATATACAATTTTTACTATTACAGTTAAATTATGCCTTTATATATCTACATATATAGATTACCTTTTCAGATATTTTCAAGTAACACATTAAAGAATTAAATTCAACATAACTTCATTTAAAAACTTATTTTTTCTTTAAAACACTGCATAATGCCATATAACCTAAAAATAACAAAGTATTCAATTTTTCTTTTACTAAATCCACTATATACATAAAATTTTTATACTTTACTTGAATTTCAGGAACAAATGAATCAACACTGGTATACATTACAATTTTTTCTTTACCAGTTTAAATTACCACATAACCTGTAATTAGGAGAATATCTAATTATTCATTTATCAACCTTATTTTATGTACAAAAAAATGATTCATGCATGGCAATGATTATGTATAAATGTTGAAATGCGAGGCACCACTGTACTGTCTCTACAGTATTTGAAAACTGTTAGTCTTGACAAACTGTTAACACCATTTAATATTGCCCAACAAGACATTGCATTTTACTGCTTTGTGAGCTAAAAAGAGCTAAAAATGTGCTGCTTTTCCCAATGGATTTCTGTTAAATTTATATTTGTCAGCTTATAAGACACTGTGGCATGAAAAAGAGACCTTCATTTTGGAAATAGAAATTTAAACAAAAAACTTAAAGAAAATTTATTGTTAATAAAATGGAAATTTAAAATTCAACAAAAATAAAACCCAAAAGCTGTCAAAGAAAGCTATAGGATTTTTACTTTTATTTTTTAGTAATAATAATACTAATAATTTTGCTCTTATTTTCTTTTAATATTCTATTTCAGATTCATTATCGACATGATTATTATTATTCTCAGCATTATCATCCTTTTCACTAGTATTACTATCATTCATTGCATTATTTATCTTTTAAAGGATCATAATTTCATACCATCTGCTGTATTGTCACTTTTGGCTTTTGAAATATAGGCAAAATTTTTTTAAAGGTATTTATAAGACATCTTAACTGCATCTTATAAGTTGACAAATAGTTAGTTTTAGCCCACAAGAAGAAATTGTATTGTAGATTTCAACTTTGGAGTAAGAATTAAAATATCATGAACAATTATTATACATTTAATACATTTAATTAAAGAGGGAAAACCAGTTTGACTTGGAGGTTTCAACTGCTGGGATCCCAGTGCGAATTACACTGGGTCCCAGCAGCGTCAGTCCGCCACCGAAAGAGGCTCTGGTCACATCCCGAGAGTGTCCAGGTCACTGAGACGTAATTTAAAATATAATTAGATACAGTTGACAAAATTGATACATATACAAGGTAGGGTGCAAGTTACAAAAAATAAAATACATAAAAGCAAATTAAAAAGTTAAATTAAAATAACATTAAAATTGAAATTAAAATTAAAACAAAATAAAATAGAACTAGGAAAACAGTAAAAAATAACAAAATATTAAATATAAATTGGGATAGAGATGATTAATTTGCAATAATAAGAAGGTAGATAAAATGAACAGATGAAAAGATGTCCACTGGAACAAATCCTGAAGAAGTAGAGCTGGGTCCAAGTGGAGTAGGTCCAACTGCTGCAGGCAACCTTAAGTTGAATGTTCTGTAGTAAAGTTCTGTCCGGAGGAGGTGATCTAGTCAAGTAGTTGTGATCCATCCAGGGTGGATGGATCCAATCCAATACTGGTGGGTCAATAGGATTCCAGGTGGTGGGGGACTGGATCCGGTCCCTAGACAGGTGGGTCCAGTCCAATGCTGGTAGGTCCAGGTGGTTCCAAGTGGAGAAGGAGTGTATCCAGTCCAATACAGGTGGGTCCTGTCCAATACTGGTGGGTCCAGAGAATTCCTGGTGATAGGGGAGTAAATCCAGGTCAGAGCAAGTGGGTCAGCTATTCCAAGAGGAAAAGAGGAGTCCAGAAATAACAGGAAGAAGCTCTGCTGTGGGAAGGCACAAAATAGGGAAGAGAGAAATTTCTTCCAAATGGGATGAAATAGATTAATGTATTACAATATTAATAACCATGTAGAGCCAAAGGTCAAGTAAAATAATTTACACTAATGTAAATAAGAAGCAAGTAAATAATGAATTAAAAGGACAACCAACCTTAAATATACCATTAACATAAAAACATGAAAATTTAGTTTTAAAATAAGGTAAGAAATAGTAAAATTAATACTAAAATTAAAATTAATATTAAAAACTAATAACTATTACAAAATATAACAGAAGAAAAGATGTTCTTGGATAAATCTTCATGCTGATGGTAAGTAGATGCTGGATCCAGGTGGATCAGTCATACAAGGACTATCAGTGCATGAGAAGTCAGTTGAGGGGGGAGGAGTGGATCCATCCTGAAGGAGGGAGTTCTTCAAGAGGAAGATAGGTCCTGGTTGTCCAGTGACGGAGGCAGCAGAGCCTGTGTCTCGGCAATGAAGTCATTGAAGATTCTCCAGTTAGCTGCATTTTCCAAAAACACAGAGGGCAGGGACGGCCAGGGGAAACCTTCTTGAGCAAGACAAGATAAGTTTAAGTCTGGCATCTGCGAAGGTGAGGCAGTCAAATAAGAGATGTTTAGAGTCTTGATTGGTGAGATGATCACAAGGACACAATGGGGAGCTATTTGGTTTGAGATTGAACCTGTGGATGTAGGCACGGAAATTACCGTGTCCAGTTAGCACTTGAGTAGTAAGGAAGGATGGGAAGAAGTGAGCACGGAGTCTTGTTGTTATCTCAGGTATGAATGAGTAGGTAGTGGGTCCAGTTGTGCTTGAATTCCATTCACTTTGCCAGGATCGTATCATGTAGACCAGTGGTGGCCAACCCCGCACCCGCGGGCGCAAGTGCGCCCACAGCAAGATTTCCAAAAATTAATTTTAAAATATCATCTTTTAACTTTTCTTAATCATATGAAAATAATTTCAAAATAAGTAATAATTTTATTTCCATCTGTTTTATTAGTTTGAGTTTACTGCAAATTAACTAAAATATCGTTTTTATCTACTGAACGAGAATTGTAATTTACAAAATTATAAAAAATAAATAACTAAAAAATGTAATCTAAAATGAAGTGTTTTTAACTTGTCCAGACTTAGCACAAAATCTTTTGATCTACCAACAGCAGTTGGCACGATCCGAGACTGTGTAGGAATCTGCTCGTATGGACTCAGTTTGCATCATTCGCATTTGTGCTGAAATGTGTAGATAGGACGACGATGCAGCGATATATTATGCTTGTAAATTCATATTAACGACTGAATTATGTGTATTATCTGTTGAATAGTTATATTATGCTTGGCTATAAACATTGATTTGATATAATTATCAATGATATACTTTTACCTTTTGCTTGAGGATGTTTCCAAGTGGTGTTCAATAACTTCCTTTTTCATTTCAGGAAAATCATTCATTGTTTTTTCTCAAATAATGTTATGATTTGACAACATAAGTGTTCATACACATGGTGTTACACAGATTACATTTATGCAGATGTTTCACTCAGCACATTTAGTGGAAATTTCAACAAAGGTTTTTTAATATTTAATTATCACGAATTCTAAATATATAAATTAAAATATATATATATATATTTAGCCAGCAGGACATTCATAATACGAATCAGCGATTTTCATTTTCTTCAGAATAGCAACAATACAATAATCCAGTTGTTTGGTCGCTTGAACTTTGTTTTTAAAGCCCATTCTATCATATTATGCTTGGCTATAAACATTGATTTGATATAATTATCAATGATATACTTTTACCTTTTGCTTGAGGATGTTTCCAAGTGGTGTTCAATAACTTCCTTTTTCATTTCAGGAAAATCATTCATTGTTTTTTCTCAAATAATGTTATGATTTGACAACATAAGTGTTCATACACATGGTGTTACACAGATTACATTTATGCAGATGTTTCACTCAGCACATTTAGTGGAAATTTCAACAAATGTAGCGCTCTCTTCGTTATGTTATATTTCTAATTTTATATTATTAAAAAAAGCTTGTACATTTAGCTACATTAATGTCAGATTTTCAAAATTATGAAATAATATCGTTTAAATTTAAAAATTATCCGGTGACGTAAATCGGTTGAAGCGCCATCTCTGTACTGTGAGCTTTTTTCTGATTGGCTAGCGTTTGCTCTCCAAAGTTTCTAAAGCTGGTATAGGGAGTAGAACATCTGTATAAATGTAATCTGTGTGGTGCAGAGTATGGTGTTACGGTTGACAGATTATATAAATTCTGCCAATAGGTGGCTATGTTACTACCGGGCATCCACACTAGCTAAAGTGGACATTGTCCATTGATATCTATTCAGATGACGCCATTATTTTTTCTTACCTATCTTAAAATTTTTTAACAGGATAAAAAAAAAATTCAAGAAAATAAAACAAAAATTTTTATTGTTTAAAATTAGTGTGAAATTTTTAAAATAAATAAATTTTTAATGTAAAATGTGTTTTGCATTGATCTTTTTATTAATAAAAGACTTCAAAACATTTTCCGGATTTATTTCATAAAGTAAGTAACGAAATCATTAAGTGAAATTTAAATACAGTAGAAGCCGCTTATTGTAATCGCGGATATTGTTATCAAGTGTTTATTGTTTCCAAAAATCTACAAGTCATCCATATTAAAATGCATTGTGAAAACTCCGCTTATAGTAATCAGAATTTCGGTTATTGTCATCAGAATCGATACACCGATATAAAATACCGCATTTAAAATTAAAAAAAAATATCGCAGATAATACTAAAATATTGATTAAATCTATTAAAATAAACAATATTATTTGTTAATTGTTCATTTATTACTTCGTTTTCACCGAAATTTAGACAAAAAACGAGAAAATCCGAAGATATATACATGTTCACCATTTTAATAATGCAGATTCGCCTTAAATGAAAAGATATGATTTGTGTATATTTTTTAATTAATAATTATTAGAACGACGTAAATTTTTGATTTAATAAAATTCATATAGATAAATATGACTGCTTTTCAAATCTGCGCGGCGCCTTTAGGTGGTTTTACTGCACGTCTTGCCCTTACGAATGAGCCTTAGTGTTGTCAGATCTGGCGATTTATTATTTTTTTATGACGAAATATATAGATTAAAATTGCTGATATAGAGATTTAGCGACTTTATAATTCTCTTTATTGAAAAAAAAATAATAAAAATTATTTTTGATATAAGAATTTTCTTACTATTGCTCTAGTTCTTTCGTGATTTTCGAAAACTGGAATTGGCAACATTAAGCGTATAAATCATTTCACTTCCCTTTTCGCTTAGTTGTTTACATAATATACAGTATAAAATTCAAATAAGTGTTTGTCTATCAGTTATAGAGCTTTTATTATTATTATTATTATTATTATTAACGTTATCTTTTAATCTAATTTTCATTTTCTTTTTTATTTTTTATATTCTCGCATCTATCATTTTATCGTATCCATAGTTTTTTCGGTAATCCCGACGAAAACGATGAATCGCGATTACACTGTATATAACAGCAAAGTACAGTATATAATATATAATAAAAAAAAATCGAAAATTATACTTTTTTGACATTCACTGCTTATTGTTATCAATCGGTTATTGTTATCAAAATAGATCGGTCCTGGTTATTGTTATCAAAATAGATTGGTCCCAAAGTGATTCTAATAAGTGGCTTCAATTGTATTTAATTAAAGATAATTATGTAATTATATCTAGTATTCTTAATCACATGTGCATCAATTTGAATAAATAATTGATGAAATAATAATGTTGTTGATATTTATAAATAAAGCCAAAATTCACTGAGTTTTGAGGATAATATAGACCAAGGATCGCGCATGGGTAAACTTGATACAAAGGGCTATATGGTATCAGTGAAATATACCCTAGGACAGCATTTATATTTTATTATTATTTAATAATGAAAAAATAGAACATCAATATATTATTTAGCTTAATAACTACTGTTGTCAAGTCGCTGCTAGTGATTTTCACATATAATAGTATAGTCTGTTTCAAGAAGCTCATAGTAAATCACTACTGTTGTACTATTGGATATATCTCACGGAATTGACTAAACTATTATAATAGGTCCTTGATATTTCTGCACAAAAGGAAAATAGTCACTGTTAATTAAATTTAGTATTAATATTTTAATATATAAAAATTATATATTATATAAATTGTTGTTTTAGGAAATGAAATGTCAGACAACCAGAAAATTGGCTACTGTGATGGAATGTAACCAAGCAACCATCGTTCGACATTTGCATTCCATCCGAAACTGCTCTCCAAACTTGGATTGATGACTTCCTAAACTCAATCAAGCAGATTTCTACAGACAGGAGATCCAAAAACTACCCCAACGTTGGCAGGAAGTTATTGACAATGACGGAGATTACCATTGCTGAATAGTTGCTTGCCTTGATTTTGTCAAAATTTTAACTGAATTTCAACCGAATTTCATAAATAAAACACTAAACAAACAAACTTAACAAACCTATATTTAAAATGTTATGGAATTATGCATCAACTAATAAAAAATGACCAAAATAGACTGAAAGCGTTTTGGGATCACATTCTTCAATTCATATCGTTTGTTATCTCTCACGATGAAACTGTTATTATTGAAAACTCTCGGTGGGTTAACATTACAGGTATGACAAAAGATAAAAATTTCACATATTTTGAGATGATACTCTGCATGAATAATTTTCAATTTTAATAAACTTGTAGGAAAGCAACGTTTTATAAACGATCGAAATTTTACCTATTAAATTTTATTCATCTTTGTATCATATATATTAATAGTCAAACGAGACTGCTGACAGGATGTCCCTTTTTCGGTCGAACCACTATACTGATTTCTATAAATATGGTATCATTAGAAAGGTCTAATTTTCGGATGTCTCGAATTCTATAAATAGGATATCGTTAGAAAGGTATAATTTTCGGATGTCTGCGACAACAGATTTGTTTTATTTGGCCATTTTTTAGGGCCCTAGAGGCTCAATTTTTATTTTATGACAATAAATATCAATGGATGGCGCTAAGAATCAACGTAAGGGGCAACAGATAACTTACCTTCATTACTACTATTGGATTTTTACAGAATTACTTAGCTAAAAGAATTATTACCTGATTATGATAACAAGATAATGTTCAAGTATCAATTTGTCTTCAATCAGTATCTTTATATCATATACTGTTCAGTATCAATTTGTCTTCAATCGGTATCTTTATATCATTTTTTTTTAATGGACGTTTTATTTTATAGGAAATTTTATGTTGAATTTGCAATTAATTCTGTTCTGTGTCCATAATTACGATAGTGATATATTACATATCTGAAATGAAATTTGCTTATATTTTATCACACAAAGAAATTATAACTATTCATTATGTTGTAAACTACCCCTTCCACGGGGGTGCAGCCCCACCCGTTGAGGGGAGCCCGTGGGATGGCCCCACAGGCTCCCAATACGAATTGTCCCACGGACCCGTGGGGACAATTCTCAAATACACCATGGACGTCCCAAATACACGGACCCGTGGGGGGAGCATTGCCGAGCCCCCACGGGCGCACGGTGCCCGTGGGGCCTATTATTATATTTATGGCATTTGTATTTATTAACAAAATTACTACACATATAAATTAATGCTTAATAAAATATATAGTAAATAAATTTGCAAGATAAGCTAACATGCTGTTATATAAAGTATTATAAGATTAAATCACAATTGTATATTTCCGCTCATTTATATGAGCGGGAAATTTCTAATTTGTATTAATAGGATTCTTTATAATATTAATATTCACGTGCCAATCCCACAAGTCGTTATCTTTCTTAGAAATAGGATAACGGGAAATTTCTAATTTGTATTAATAGGATTCTTAATAATATTATAATATTAATATTCACGTGCCAATCCCACAAGTCGTTATCTTTCTTAGAAATAGGATATAGGAGAACGATCTAGGACGGTTTCCCCTGAAAATTCTAATATCTGAAAGTACAGAAAAATTCTTAAATAATAAGGTTTCAGCCAATCCGGCTCGAAACGCAAACATTCCTTACAAATAAAAAATTATTGGAATTCTGATGTGCTGCAAAATGCGTTTAGTATTTTTGATATAAGTGAGTCAGAAAATGTTTCAGCAATTGATGCGTTAAATGATTCGTTTTTTTAATATAAAATTAAATCGTCCTATTATTTTTATAAAAAAATTGAAATATATTTTTGCGTTTCATTTGAATCATTTGTTTAAGTTGTCTTTTGATTTGAAAATTTTTCTGGATATATTGAAAAGGATTTACATTAAACAGGTTTTAAAGAAAGGTGAAAGTTGTCGGATTGAGAATTATCATCCAGTGTGCTTGTTGCACTCTTTTACTACGATTATTGATAAGATAATTAATATAAGGTTAACTTATAACTATATCTTTTAGGTAGTGTAATTTTTACCATATTTTTATTAATTTCTGAATTTTTCTGGATATATTGAAAAGGATTTACATTAAACAAGTTTTAAAGAAAGGTGAAAGTTGTCGGATTGAGAATTATCATCCGGTGTGCTTGTTGCACTCTTTTACTACGATTATTGATAAGATAATTAATTCAAGGTTGTTAATTATCTTCAAGTGAATAGTTTTTTGTTTAATAATCAACATGGGTTTAGGCGAGATTTTTCTACTGAGTCTAAACTTTTGTTGATGTGGGATTGTATAACTGATAACATAGATAATAGGTATCATTTGACTCTATTCCGCATTCTTTTTTATTGGATAAAATGTCTAAATTTCTTATTTCTTCTGATCAGTTGGAATGGTTGGCATCATACTTAATTAATAGGTTTCATTGTGTGATTTATAAAAATAATACTTCTTCCTGTAAAGTTATTCCCGCTGGAGTTTTTCAGGGTTCCTTCACAGGTCCTACAAGTAGTATATTGGCGCTCCAGAGGTAAGAAACTGGCCGCGGAAGTGACGTCACGGGTGAATGCCTTATCTGGTAGTAGATAATCATTCACATATGAAATATTTTCTCAATTCAATATTTTGCTTCTGATGAAAATTGACAAAAATCTACTAAACCTGTTTTGGGATCATACTCTTCAATTTTATAAATTTCAACAAATAGATAACATTAATTCAAAAATTTTTTATGCTTATTTGATGCAAATACATATTCCTATTGAAGTCATCTATCGTATTAAAGGCAGGATTGTTCTCAAAACAATCCTGCCTTTAATACATATTCTGGGGCCTTTCCCATAAATATAATGTATTCATGGGAAAGGCCCCAGAACTTTCCCATGAAGTAATTAAAGAAATGTTTGAACTTCCCCATGAGTGAATTGTTCTTATGGGGAAGTTCAAACATTTACTTTTCACTAGAGTCGATTCTCGTTAATCGCGGTAGTTACGTTCTGTAAATTTTTCGCTAATACTGAACCATTGTGCCTATGGGAAATATAGAATTATATATGGGAATATGGGAGTACGGGAAATATAGAATTGGGAAATATAGTTCGCCGCTCAGCGATAATCCGGGAATAATCGCGAAACTGCCGCGAAAATCGAATTTGTGGTTACAAATAAATTTTCGGGAATAGTCGAAAACGTGTATTGGGAATACCGAGAATCGACTGTATTTCAATACTTAAATCAAAATAAATTTAGTTTTTTTCCCTAATGAAGAAAGAGTGTAATTGAAAACACGTTCAGTACTTGGACGTAGCGAGTTTCCATTAACACCTTTATATTTAGTCATCGTGTATTTAAAAACTAATGATGATTGATTTTAAGATTCTACTAAGAAGTGCATGTATATGAATTAGAAACAGATATCTGGTAATAGATAATCATTCACATATGAAATATTTTCTCAATTCATATTTTGCTTCTCATGAAAATTGACAAAAAGGGACTAAACCTGTTTTGGAATAACACTCTTCAATTTTATAAAGATTCAACAAATAGATAACATTAATTCAAAAATTTTTCATACTATTTTTTATGGAAAACATCAAATAAAAACAGTCTCTAACGATTCAAAAACTCTGTTTTCTATAATTTATACAAATTGATTTTTGAATTTCAATAAAATTATGGAATCTATGGTATCTTCATTCAGGATACAATCAATATTAAGATAATCGAAGAAAATCATTTAACATCATAGATTTTTTAAAATTACTTCAAGTATAATGAAAGTATTGGCTTAAGTAATTAAATGTCATTATGGTCTATTTTAATTATCCTATAAATTATTTTTATAATAAAAATTAATATGAGAACATTTATGATATAATATCACGAGAGATTTTTAAATTAATCTCATTAAAATATTGGAAAAAACTTCTATAAAAATTTAGAAGATAACCTTAGAAGATTAGGAAGCAGTAAAGAATCATGTTTCCCAAAATAACTTCAATTTTATAAAGATTCAACAAATAGATAACATTAATTCAAAAATTTTTCATACTATTTTTTATGGAAAACATCAAATAAAAACAGTCTCTAACGATTCAAAAACTCTGTTTTCTATAATTTATACAAATTGATTTTTGAATTTCAATAAAATTATGGAATCTATGGTATCTTCATTCAGGATACAATCAATATTAACATAATCGAAGAATATCATTTATCATCAATTTGAATTTCAATAAATTTATGGAATCTACGGTATCTTCATTCAGGATACAATCAATATTAACATAATCGAAGAATATCATTTATCATCATAGATTTTTTTTAAATTACTTCAAATATAATGAAAGTGTTGGCTTAAGTGATTAAATGTCATTATGGTCTATTTTAATTATCCTACAAATTATTTTTATAATAAAAATTAATATGAGAATATTTATGATATAATATCACGAGAGATTTTAAATTAATCTCATTAAAATATAGGAAAAAACTTCTATAAAAATTTAGAAGGTAACCTTAGGAGATTAGGAAGCAGTAAAGAATCATGTTTCCCAAAATAAAAGAATAGTTGTTTCTTTAAACACTTTTTCGGCAACAGCTTTAATCTATGGTGTTATTACTTTTCTCAATTTGTAACTATCAAAAACAAATCTTACTAATTTCTGAATATAAACTGAAACAATTATATCTCATATTCATCGAGTTAATTTTGTGAAGACAATGTATTCTATGTTTGATTCGTCCAAAATATAAATAGGAAGTAAACTATGATAATTTAAAGTAAAATTTATAATGAGTTTGGATTTAGTTTTCTAAAGATTCGAAGCGAAAACGGTGAATTATGGGATACTATACTACTATTGAATTGTGGGATATATTGTTGTTTGGATAAACTGTCAAATTCATTTTTTATTTCTTCTACTGATCTGCTGACACCAATGCTTTCGTTTCCCTTTCATCCCACGAAACCCTTTTCTTTTTGACTGCTTGTCTGAGTTGTCTCTGTAGTTTTCTCTTTGAGACGGAGATTGACGTCACAAACGGAGTTGTGGGAACTCCGTTACTGAAACGGTGTTCTGCGGCTGCGAAACGTCCGTTATCTGGACGGAAATCGGACACACTACAAATCCTAACTACCGTTAAGACAATAACGTCCGTTATCTCTGCTA
>AYEL01069551.1:0-11428 GCA_000484575.1 Olivierus martensii
TGCGTCGTTACGCCGGAGATGACTTTTCTTCAACTTTATGCGCTGCTCCAAGAGTACGTTGGCCATTTGTCCAATCAGAAGATAGGTTGTTTTATTTCGTAATTTAATATGGCGAGTAGAGAAGATAGCACTAACTTCAAATGATATCACAGTAATTAGCCAATAGCTAAACGACGTCGTTTATTTATATCGCGTCGTACGCTTTCGGTCTGAACATTGATACGCTCGATGTTTCGTGCGCGACTGCATTTTCGTCAGCGTACTGACGTCGCATTTTACTCCTGTGAGATCCAGTCTTTACTTTCACTATATGGCTAGACGCTGCGTTTTTACGCTGAAGTTCACTTTGTTTAACTTTATACGCTGCGTAAAAGAGTATCTTGAGAACTCGTCCGATCAAGTACGACGTGGTTATTGAAACGTATAGAATTACTTAGATGCTAAATATTATTAGCGATGTAACGGGGTAATTTATAGAGGGGTCTGTCCTTCTTTTAAAGAGGTTATTCGACTTACTACGTTTTTCGAGTAAAGTCGCGCGTCTTGGAACCAATTAACGACGTAAGATCAGATTTATGTGGTTATTGAAACTTATAGAATGACTTAGATGCTAAATATTATTAGCGATGTAACGGGGTAATATATAGAGGGGTCTGTCCTTCTTTTAAAGAGGTTAATCGACTTTCTACGTTTTTCGAGTAAAGTCGCGCGTCTTGGAACCAATTAACGACGTAAGATCAGATTAATTATTTAAATAATTTAAAAAAAAATACTAATAACAACTTTTACCAGCATTTCCAGTATAACCATTCACATATAATTTATATTTTTCATTTTCGTTTCCAATTTTAAATTTCCAATAATGGGCGTAAGCACGATCACCATTATCGTCTTTCAAATCGACTCGGAGAGTATAATTATCTTGGTTAGTTAAGACATATAGCTTGTCGTTACCTGATTAAACAATTTAAAATTATTATTTTAGAATTTCTTCTAAATAGGCATAAAAATAAAATAAAATATAAAAAATTCTTTTACCTAACCAAAATTCTCGGTCTAATTCACCAAATCCTTCAGCATAACTCTTCCAATCTCTGTAGAAATAATTTGAAGGATTTCCGAAATTTCCTCTTCTCTGGAATACCTGCAGAATTTTTTATATTTAAATTTTAATAAAATAAAATTATGTAAACGATTTTAATTATAAATTAAAATATTACTGACTGTCCATCCGCCTCCATCTATATCCATATCGCAGTAAACTTGAAAACTGATATCATTCATTATCGAGCCTTTTATAACTCTAGGCCAAATTTCATAAATACCAGATTGATTGTTTCCATTTTTCTTCAAATCATAACAATCTTTAGGTTTATTATTTCGAAAATCAGGTTTAAAATCATGATCGCCGTCATAGCATTTCAACTTCGATGTGAAATCTTCAACTATAAAATTTTATATGATATTAATAAATTTCATAAAAGTAATTAATTAATTAATATCAGAAAAACAGCATTTAAAGAAACTTACGTTCGTGAACCAGTTGATCAATATTTTGGAATTTTCGTCGTACAAAGGAGCCAGAATCCTGATAATCACCATAACATTTCCATTTCGATGTCAAATTTTCAACTATAAAATTTAATAAAGGGTGATTCAAAAAGGCTCTGCCAAAATTTACAAGCTTATAGAGGATAAAATTCTGAGTAAAAAAGTCTTGTGTTGTTTTTTGTTTTGAGGCTCAGTTTAAAAGACATAACTTTTTAAAACTAACAATCACCATCGAGTACAGAAATGGTCACGACAGATCCCGTTGCCAAGAAGGCGAGCGACGCAATGCTTGTCGCATTGCGTCGCTCGCCTTCATGTAAAATTTAATAAAGGGTGATTCAAAAAGGCTGTGCAAAAATTTACAAGCTTATAGAGGATAAAAGTCCTGTCTTGTTTTTTGATTTGAGGCTCAGTTTAAAAGACATATCTTTTTAAAACTAATCAATCACCATCGAGTACAGAAATTGTCACGACAGGTCGCGTTGCCAAGAAGGCGAGCGACGCATTGCTTGTCGCATTGCGTCGCTCGCCTTCATACTACCCGGTAGTAAGTAGAAGAGCGACGCGTCTTGGCGCGCAAATCAAAAAACGAGACTAGACTTTTTCACTCAGAATTTTATCTTCTGCAAGCTTGTAAATTTTGGCACAACCTTTTTGGATCACCCCGTATAATAAATTTCATGAAATTAATCAAACAACATCAGATAAAAGTATTTTAAAAACTCACATTCGTGAATGAATTGATCAAGTTGTTGGAGTTTACGCTGGACAAATGATCCATTCTTGGTCACCGGAATAAAAGGGGATGAAGTAGATATAATTTCTCCCAAATCGAGAAACAAAAGATTAACTGTCAACAGACAATAAAATGATTTCATCTTGACTTAGTAGACTGCAGTTTCTCTAGAAAGAAAGGAACATGTGCTCTCTTAAAGGAAAGTCAGAGGTAGTGCAGTTCACAGTCGATGATAGTCAGATGAACTTTTACACAGACGCTATGAATGGCTATTCCCTATTTCGAGAAAGCATATATCAAAAATATGCATTATGCACGAATCAATAAGCGAAATGAGAAATTTTTCAGTAACTTCAGTAGTAAGATCGGGAAGTAACAATACGACAATACAGGTGTTCCGGTTGGATTATGACGTGGCGCCTGATTGACAGCGGAAGTTAGTATGGATGTGCAGCTGTTTATCACGGATCGGAAGTGGGTTTTATAATGTGAAATATACTTTTTCGTTATTTGAAAATTTCTTCAAAAGTTAGAGAATATGTCTAACAAAGTACCATGTTGAAATGTATAAAATAAAAAACAAATATTGTATTTTATCCAGGAGAGTTGCTGTTGTTTCTAACTTATGTATTCTTCATTGTTAACTTTGGAAATTTCTGAAAATACCCGCACAAAATAATTCTTAAAGGAGATGTTTTTGTTTTATTCAGAGAATTGATTATTTTTTTGTTAGCAAACGAAAGAATATATACATATAGGAAAAAATTAATATTTTATAGTGTTAAATTATAAACTATAGAATTTTTGTAGGAAGAGGTCGGTTTTTGTGTAAATAAAAACGACTGTAACGTGTAGAAAAGCGCGAGTTTCTTAGAAAAGATAAACTACATGTAGGCTAAGTTGGGTGAGTTCTAATTGACTCTGCTGTTGTTTACGTTCTTTTAATTGTAAGATAACTATATATCATTATAACCAGTGGCGGCTCTGCATAGACATTGCGGAACTACAGCACTCCCAATTTTTCTCAATATATAAATATATTTATTAATTTATTTATATCTGCTTGTAATATTTAACTTTTTCATAAACTATAAAATATAAAATAATATAATTCGACTATATAAAATAATATAAATATATCTTGTAGCACTTAGGAGACCGAACGACGCTAGTGACATTGTACTTACCACGGTGCTATATGTATTGCTAGTCGCGCTTGCTCGCACCTGAATATGCGCGTCATAGTGGTATGCGTGGACGCGAGCTCTGAGTAAAATGCGGCACAGACTGCCGCGCAAATGGAGCAGAGCCAGCAGAACTCGAAGTGGATAGACAAAGAATGCCTAAAAACAGGCACAAAAATGGTAAAAGCTGAAGAAACTATGCTGTTCCTTAAGCAGTGTAAGATTAATGATGTTCTCCTGTCTTCAATCTTTAGGATAAAACTTCCAATAAAATCCAAGACAGTCTTGTATAAAACTAAGCAAATATGCCTTAAAGTAGCCTTGACAGAAGCAAAAAGAAGGTTTTATGGCCTTAAGAAACATTACCAAGACCTGTATCAAATATGTTTCCGAACATTAGGTGTAACGACAACCACACAAGTAAAAACTAAACTGGAAGTCTTAAAAGTCAAACTCCGTACGCGCCATATTGAAAAACTGAAATGGTTATTTAGACAGCAGCTCACGCCGAATAAAAGAAAAAACTTTGAACTAAATCAAGTTTTAACAGTGATAGGAGACTTAAACATCCCGTCTTATGCAGCAAATTTACTAAAGAAGGGCCCAGCATGCGCACTTTCAAAACAAACAAATCTTGTTGACGACATCCCGCTATTCGAACAGCTTATACTAGACTACGATAACGCTGAAAAAGAGCACCTCAGATGGACCTTTTTAAGACAATCTCTAGGTAAAAAGAACGCAAGAAACACGTTAGATACCACACAGGAAGCATTCGACATAAAAAGAACAATCCATTGGCTAAAAACAATGGACTACATAATAACTAAGGAAACGCATGTCACTATGACGCGCATATTCAGGTGCGAGCAAGCGCGAACTAGCAATACATATAGCACCGTGGTAAGTACAATGTCACTAGCGACGTTCGGTCTCCTAAGTGCTACAAGATATATTTATATTATTTTATATAGTCGAATTATATTCCACGCATACCACTATGACGCGCATATTCAGGTGCGAGCAAGCGCGACTAGCAATACATATAGCACCGTGGTAAGTACAATGTCACTAGCGTCGTTCGGTCTCCTAAGTGCTACAAGATATATTTATATTATTTTATATAGTCGAATTATATTATTTTATATTTTATAGTTTATGAAAAAGTTAAATATTACAAGCAGATATAAATAAATTAATAAATATATTTATATATTGAGAAAAATTGGGAGTGCTGTAGTTCCGCAATGTCTATGCAGAGCCGCCACTGGTTATAATGATATATAGTTATCTTACAATTAAAAGAACGTAAACAACAGCAGAGTCAATTAGAACTCACCCAACTTAGCCTACATGTAGTTTATCTTTTCTAAGAAACTCGCGCTTTTCTACACGTTACAGTCGTTTTTATTTACACAAAAACCGACCTCTTCCTACAAAAATTCTATAGTTTATAATTTAACATTATAAAATATTTATTTTTTACTATACTTGTATGTATATATTCTTTCGTTTGCTAACAATAAAATAATCAATTCTCTGAATAAAACAAAAACATTGCTGTCGTTCTGCAGTATCTATGCACGAGCCGTCACTGGTTATAATGATATATAGTTATCTTACAATTAAAAGAACATAAACAACAGCAGAGTCAGAATAGAACTCCACCCAACTTAGCCTACATGTAGTTTATCTTTTCTAAGAAACTGGCGCTTTTCTACACGTTACAATCGTTTTTACACAAAAACCGATCTCTTCCAACAAAAATTCTATAGTTTTAATTTAACATTATAAAATATTTATTTTTTCCTATATATATATATTCTTTCGTTTGCTAACAATAAAATAATCAATTCTCTGAATAAAACAAAAACATACTATAAAATATTAATTTTTTCCTATATGTATATATTCTTTCGTTTGCTAACAAAAAAATAATCAATTCTCTGAATAAAACAAAAACATCTCCTTTAAGAATTATTTTGTGCGGGTATTTTCAGAAATTTCCAAAGTTAACAATGAAGAATACATAAGTTAGAAACAACAGCAACTCTCCTGGATAAAATACAATATTTGTTTTTTATTTTATACATTTCAACATGGTACTTTGTTAGACATATTCTCTAACTTTTGAAGAAATTTTCAAATAACGAAAAAGTATATTTCACATTATATACCCACTTCCGATCCGTGATAAACAGCTGCACATCCATACTAACTTCCGTTGTCAATCAGGCGCTACGTCATAATCCAACCGGAAACAACTGTATTGTCGTATTGTTACTTCCCGATCTTACTACTGAAGTTACTGAAAAATTTCTCGTTTCGCTTATCGATTCGTGCATAATGCATATTTTTGATATATAGTTTCTCGAAATAGGAAATAGCCATTCATAGCGTCTGTGTAAAAGTTCATCTGACTATCATCAACTGTGAAACTGCACTACCTCTGACTTTCCTTTAAGAGAGCATATGTTCCTTTCTTTCTAGAGGAACTGCAGTCTACTAAGTCAAGAAGAAATCATTTTATTGTCTGTTGACAGTTAATGTTTTGTTTTTCGATTTGGGAGAAATTATATCTACTTCATCTCCTTTTATTCCGGTGACCAAGAATGGATACTTTGTCGGGCGTAAATTCCAACAACTTCATCAATTCATTCACGAATGTGAGTTTTTAAAATACTTTTATCTGATGTTAATTGATTAATTTCATGCAATTTATTATACGGGGTGATTCAAAAAGATTGTGCCAAAATTTACAAGCTTACAGAAGATAAAATTCTGAGTAAAAAAGTCTAGTCTTGTTTTTTGATTTGCGCTTCCAAGACGCGTCGCTCTTCTACTGGATCCTATAACCAACTGGTCCGTATGCGTGGTAGTTCGCCTGCTGCAGTTTGTCCTGTTTTTGTAAGTGTTTTTCATTTTGTTCGGTTCTAAATTACTTACTGTTTGCCTCCGTTTTCAACGAGGTATTCGCAGATGTGATTTTTTTGTCTGCTTGATGGTGAATTTCTTCATTTCTGAGTAAACTTTTTGACAGCTTTCGTCCTGTTAACTTTGACAAAGAAAACGAAACCACCCGCTTCGTCTTTCTTCACTCTACCGATTACTTTTTCCAACGGAAATTGTTCTTGGAAGTGACCAGGATTGTGCGAACGTTTTTTATGGTTTTTTAGTGACTAGTTTTCTTCCTTAATTTTGGGAAAAATTAAAATCTACCGCTCCTGCTTCAGATCTTACTAAGATGGCGACTGATGTTGATATGAAGGCGAATCAAGCTGATTTCGAAAGTTTAATTTCAAGTTGTCTTTCATGTCAACAGGTTATTTACGAAGATAGTGACTATATTATTTGTAGTCTGTGTAGGAACTTTGAACATCTGCAGTGCTTCGGTATTGACACTGTTAACTTTAGAAAAATGTCTAAACGTAACAAATCTAAGCTATACTGTACGATATGCAAATCGGACAGAAAGTCTTTGCGCGCGGTTTCAACGTCAAAACCTGCAAAAAATACTGAATCTGATTCTACAGAAATACCTGAAAATCTTAACAGTGAATCTGTTTCTAGCTTGACTGAGGATAATGCTAAAGTTGATAACAGTCAAGGTCATCGTTTCTCTAACGTCCAACAGAATAATATAGAACCTGTTAGTAATGATAGAAAGTTTCTTTTACAATTATTTAGGGAGGTATTCAATGAAACTTTTCGATAGAAATACCAGAAAATCTTAACAGCGAATCTGTTTCTAGCTTGACTGAGGATAATGCTGAAGCTATTAACAGTCAAGGTCATCGTTTCTCTAACGTCCAACAGAATAATAAAGAACCTGATAGTAATGATAGAAAGTTTCTTTTACAATTATTTAGGGAGGTATTCAATGAAACTTTTCGTGATTCTATTGATTTATTGCACCAACGAATTATTAATCTCGAGGAGAAAGTAAGTTCATCTTACGATATGCTTACTATATTATTTGTAGTCTGTGTAGGAACTTTGAACATCTGCAGTGCTTCGGTATTGACACTGTTAACTTTAGAAAAATGTCTAAACGTAACAAATCTAAGCTATACTGTACGATATGCAAATCGGACAGAAAGTCTTTGCGCGCGGTTTCAACGTCAAAACCTGCAAAAAATACTGAATCTGATTCTACAGAAATACCTGAAAATCTTAACAGTGAATCTGTTTCTAGCTTGACTGAGGATAATGCTAAAGTTGATAACAGTCAAGGTCATCGTTTCTCTAACGTCCAACAGAATAATATAGAACCTGTTAGTAATGATAGAAAGTTTCTTTTACAATTATTTAGGGAGGTATTCAATGAAACTTTTCGTGATTCTATTGATTTATTGCACCAACGAATTATTAATCTCGAGGAGAAAGTAAGTTCATCTTACGATATGCTTAACTCAAAAATCTCTTCTTCTATTAACATATTTTATCAAACTCAGAATTCTTGTAAATCTACTAATTTACTACTTAATCAACTTAATGAAGACTTAGAAAGTTATAAGAGACATTCTATGGGTAAAATTTCTGAAATTGTTTTAACTTTGGATAATTTGGTCTGTCAACAATCAGTTTTTGAGACCAAGGTTTCATCTTACTTAATTAATCATTCTTCCTCTACCTCAAACAACGATGATGTTTCCTTAAACAGTCGTAATGTTTTTGAGTCTAATGACAAATGTAATAGCCTACATGATGTTCATTCCAAATCACTTCTTGAGTCTCTTGAAAATGTTAATAATATGTGTAATTCTAATAATTCTGAAAAACCAATCCAGCCCTTGCGTGATCAAGTTTTACTGGATCCTGTTAATAACAATTATAACAAAATCACAACTAGTGTGATGAATAATACTTCTGATGCTCATCCCCCTTCATCGGATGGCAGTTAACATTGGATAATTTGGTCTGTCAACAATCCGTTTTTGAGACCAAGGTTTCATCTTTCTTAATTAATCATTCTTCTTCTACCTCAAACAACGATAATGTTTCCTTAAACAGCCGTAAAGTTTTTGAGTCAAATGACAAATGTAATAGCCTACATGATGTTCATTCCCAATCACTTCTTGAGTCTCTTGAAAATGTTAATAATATGTCTAATTCTAATAATTCTGTAAAACCAATCCAGCCCTTGCGTGATCAAGTTTTACTGGAACCTGTTAATAACAATTATAATAAAATCACAACTAGTGTGATGAATAATACTTCTGATGCTCATCCCCCTTCATCGGATGGCGATAGACCTACACCACCTTATCTCTTTCCCATGAAAGAACGCTTTATTGGTGTAACAAAAATCTTTATAAGCCGTCTTCATCCCGAGACTACTATTGAAAATGTTACTACTTTCTTGAGTTTTCATTTTAACTTAAATGGAAATGTGAAAAAAATTAAGTCTAGATACTCAAATTATGCTTCTTTTGTAGCATATATAGATAACGAACTATATTGGTGTAACAAAAATCTTTATAAGCCGTCTTCATCCTGAGACTACTATCGATAATGTTACTAATTTCTTGAGTTTTCATTTTAACTTAAATGGAAATGTGAAAAAAATCAAGTCTAGATACTCAAACAATGCTTCTTTTGTAGCATATATAGATAACGAACGGGTGGCCAATGTTTTAAATAGTGAAAATTGGCCATCTGAGGTATTAATTAAAATCTTTGACAAATAGATAACGAACGGGTAGCCAATGTTTTAAATAGTGAAAATTGGCCATCTGAGGTATTAATTAAAATCTTTGACAATAAAACAAAAAATACATTTAACCGTCATCCTTTCTATAATTCCAATAGATATAACGACACATAGCAATTAACCACCCCTCAAATGTCTACAAGAAAATTTTTCAGTTGCTTTTATCAAAATGCTCGATCGATTAAAAACAAATTCTTTGATCTTGATTGTCTGTTACATTTAGGTTACGATTTTATAATGCTAACTGAATCTTGGTTATCACCAGATACGAACTTCGATTTGGAGGGTTTATGTGCTAATCACAATTATAAGATTTTCACTGCCGTGATTTTATAATGCTAACTGAATCTTGGTTATCACCGGATACGAACTTCGATTTGGAGGGTTTATGTGCTAATCACAATTATAAGATTTTCACTGCCGAACGACTTAATTGTCGTGATGGTGGCCTCTTATTAATAACAAAATTACATTCCTTTAACCTTTGGACCAAATTTAACGATGTTTATCTATTTTGTGTTTCTCATATTTTTCATATCTGTTTCTGTTTAGTTTATTTTCACAGATGTTTATCTATTTTGTGTTTCTCATATTTTTCATATCTGTTTCTGTTTAGTTTATTTTCCTCCATCTGTTATTCAATCGAACAATATTGATGTCTTGTTAAAGCTTAAAAAATATTTATCACTGTTCCTTTCTAAATATCCCACCTACATCTTTATTATGATTGGTGATTTTAATTTATCTAATATTTCTTGGGATTCGGGAAATCCTAATTACTCTATTAGAAATAATTTTGAATTATTTTTCTTAGAAAATATTTATTACTTCTTTCATTTTAGACAGGCGATTAATTTTCCTACTCGTCTTAATAATTTTTTAGATTTAGTTTTTTATTTTAATCTTGCTGACTACGAAATTAAGTTTCATGATAATTTTTATCTAGGACATACCTACAATTTAGTACCTTCTTCATTATTGCGTTCTTCTTTCCGGTTCCTATCCGATCATAAACCTATTAAATTTTTACTAGAAAGCAATACTACATGCCAATCTATTGTTAATCATCGTCTCCCTTTTAAACGTAACTGGCATCGGGCAAACTGGATTCATATTTATTCTTTTTTGTCGTCACAAGATTTATCTACTATTTATTCTGTTGACAGTGATATACAAAGCAAATTTGATAAAATTTACGGAATTATGCATCAAGCGATTGCTCTTTATGTGCCTTTTACTGCTACTAAAAACAATACTAAATTACCTTGGATTTCCAGAGAAATTTGTAAACTAAAAAACTTCAGAAATTCCTGTTATAGAAAGTGGAAAAAATCGAATAATATTACTTATTGCCTTTGTTATGATTGGAGATTTTAATTTATCTAATATTTCTTGGGATTCGGGAAATCCTAATTATTCTATTAGAAATAATTTTGAATTATTTTTCTTAGAAAACATTTATTACTTCTTTCATTTTAGACAGGCGATTAATTTTCCTACTCGTCTTAATAATTTTCTAGATTTAGTTTTTTATTTTAATCTCGCTGATTATGGAATTAAGTTTCATGATAATTTTTATCTAGGAGATACCTACAATTTAGTACCTTCTTCATTATTGCTTTCTTCTTTCCGGTTCCTATCCGATCACAAATTAATTAAATTTTTACTTGAAAGCAATACTACATGCCAATCTATTGTTAATCATTGTCTCCCTTTTAAACGTAACTGGCATCGGGCAAACTGGATTGATATTTATTCTTTTTTGTCGTCACAAGATTTATCTACTATTTATTCTGTTGACAGTGATATACAAAGCAAATTTGATAAAATTTACGGAATTATGCATCGAGCGATTGCTCTTTATGTGCCTTTTACTGCTACTAAAAACAATACAAAATTACCTTGGATTTCCAGAGAAATTTCTAAATTAAAATTCCTGTTATAGAAAGTGGAAAAAATCGAATAATATTACTTATTTTCTTCAATTTAAAAAAACTGATAAAATATATTTACAAAAATTAAAATTTGCTAAACGAAATTATATTAATACTTTATCGAAAAAAATAGTTATTTTCTAATAAATTTTTTTGGAAAACTTTACCCAGTTTTTCTCTCAGAAAAATTAAAAAACGTACTAATGAAATGTCTAATTCACTATTTAACGATATTTACCTTTGTAGCTGGAGGAACGGGACGGGGATGTGAAACCTCCTGTTCCACAGACCATGGGATGTGAAACCTCCT